>JAZDUH010000326.1:425000-622500 GCA_036419115.1 Scarus forsteni | reverse complement strand
CTGTACAGATACTTGGTTTGAGCCTGTCCAGAGCTGATTTGGAAATTTCCAGCAGCCCCCCTGCAGCAGACTCACCAGAATCAGTAGTTAATATAAGATAATAAAAAACAATTGAAACGGGGTGCTGGTTTGGCGGAGTGGTTAGCAACCAGGCACCCCATGTACTTGCTTCTGCCGGTCCAGGTTCGAATCCCACCTGTGACCAGTTTGCAGAGTGTCTTCCCCTACTCTCTCACCCCCTTTCACAAGTCTATCCACTGTCTCTCTCCTATCAATAAAGGCACAAAATGCCCAAAAAATACATTTAAAAAAAAAAAAAAAAAAAAACAATTGAAACTGCAGACTGTGTTGTAAAACACTGGAAAACAAGAATGGAAAACCTCAAGAATGCCTGAACACAACTGCTGTTCTTTTACTATCTGGCCATTGTTTACCTCGTTTAGACTTTTAACTGGCAGTTTGAAATTTCTATTTGTGTATGTTACAGATTTTATGTTGATTCTAAGCAGGTTTCTTCTTTTAACGAGGTTCCATGAACTCCTGTGCTGCCTGTACATTATTTAATGTGACTGATATAGTTTCATGCCCATACATAGTGAGGCAGAACAGATTTAAGATCATGTACTTCACCATAACTTAATTTAGCAATGACTGTGGCACATACTTCTGCCCACAAGAGACAATGTCTAAGAGCCTTATATTGTTTCCAGCAAATGTCAGTGTGAATGTTTCAGAATCCCCCCTCCCTCCTACAGAAACTTAATCTGCTGTTGACAGACCATCTTGTTGGCTCCTGTGCCAAACAGATCAAGTGTGCTTTATATAAGGCTGCTCCATGCCCAACTCGGCATTGCCACCATAGTGTTGTTACAGCGACTTGTGCCTCTTGGAGCCCTGTTAAGATGTGTTAACAGATGATACATGCTGGATCTCTAAAGTATTTGACAGTGAAACCCCCTTAAGATCCTAATAAGGAATGTGGGGTTGACCTTTTGCCCTTACACCTACTTTGTATAGTGGCTTAATTTATTGGCCAATTCAATTGTAATTTAGTAATGAGGCATATCGAGCTTGATTTACAATTTCCCACAATTAAGAAACTATTGTTTTCGTGCTGCAGTTGTCTGTTTGGAAGTGCTTCCTGGATTTGTCAAAGCCCCTGTGAATCTTTTGTAAGACTGTTACATGTCTGAGACACTGATCTATGCCTCGTTCTTTTGTTCTCAACTCTACGATCTAACTCTCCCCAGCTGAGTAGAAAAAAGTACACATGGCATCCCTATAAAGTGTAAGCTAAATGCTTCACGGCCAAATCAGGGAAGAGAGGCGGGAGCAGCGGGAGCAGCGGGGGCAGCGGGAGCAGCGGGGGCAGCGGGAGCTGCTGGGGCAGCAGGAGCAGCGGGCGTGACAACAACACAAAGTGACTAAATGGGAAGTGAAGTCACTTCCTGTTGTACAAATAATGGAGGCTAATGTCGGTTAGCTATCATGATTACTCAGTTATACTTGGCGAAATATGCTCCTCATAAATTTACTTCGTAGGGATTGTCCTCGACAAGGTAAATGTCACATGTCACACAAGTGTTAAATATTACTTCTGTCTGGTATAATCTAACGTTGATAAAAAATAAGAAGATTGGCAAGCACATCCTACGTAGGGTGCTGGATCCAAACGATTCCAGACATGAAGATGAGTAAAGCGATCCGCACACCAAAAAATAGCTCCCAAAATTATTTATTAGAAAGTGACGTTTCGAGCAGAACCACTCTTCCTCAGACTTTTCCATAAAGTGTGTGTGTGTGTGTGTGTGTGTGTGTGTGCACAACTTTTTCATAGCATCAATGGACATTAATATGAACTGGCCTTTAGCTGAGCAATTACAGTTGTATTCATGACCAGAAATGGAAATCAGCTAATTTATTTGATTTAGGAGGGAGAGCAAATTGCTTTGTTTGAGTAATTAAAAAAACACGATGATTTAAATGTGAATAATGTAGTTTCTGTATTGTAGGAGTAGTCAGTTCGATCAAAACATTAGCCTCGTAGGTGGCAGTAATGAGTTTTATATCAAATTTACCACCTGACAGAAATTAAAAGGAAGAAGAATCAGCTTGGCTCGGCTCAGCATACTACAAAATAACTGCTGGCAGTCACACTTACACAACTTGCAAATACAGTTTGCAGATGGAGTACATATTACATCCATGATTCATCAGCAGTGTTGGGATCCATGTGCTCCAAAAGGAACATGTCCCTGCAGAAGCCTGAACAAAAGCTGGCTGACTATCTCACCCCCCAGATTTTACACGTCTGTGTGAACCCTCTGATAAAAACAATAAGACCCTGCTCTGCTTTGCAGTCTTGCTCTCTCTTTTTTCTGAACCATGGAGTGAAGGGGACACAGGTCCTCATCCTTTCACAGCTCTTTCTCAGGAAAACAACTCAAGACTTTTTCCACAGTCCTTCTCAACGCAGACTGAAGCAACACGCAAGAGCCTGCTTAAGAAACGGACATTCCAGTCCAAACGACAAAAGCAACACAGAGTTTGTATCAAGCTCCAAGCTCAAGGGACAAAAGGGCAACCAGTGGACTTAAGAGCCAGGAGCTGGAGGGACAGACCGGCCTGGGACCCACTGGGAAAACCACCAAAACTTGCAGAACTGGACTTTGCAGAGCAGAACCAAAACGGACATCTTTTCCTCCCATGGAAAAGGTGTCCATTAATGCAACTGGGCCTTAGAGAGTTTAGCATAGCGCAGCTAAGCACAGGACTATTTTGTTTAAACAATCACTGCATTTCTTTATGGCATATGTTCTTTCAGCTTTAAGTTGTGGCTAACTGCTGCTTATCTTACATTGTCCACTTCATGTAGAGACATCAAGCTAACATAAAGACACCATTTCTAACCTCCACCACTCCCCACGTGGTCCTGGTTGTAAATGCCTTTGAGCTATGCGGCGTTAAGACACTTTTTAGAGGCAGCCATCTTGCCTTTGTCTGTTATGCACACTTGTATATAGGACTTATGTTCGGTTAGATATTGTATGTTTTAATGTTTTGTTTGTCAATAAATGATTTTGAACACAAAGTCAGATGCTGGTCTGTTTATGTTGAGTAAGAAAGAATCTTGCCAACCTCTTCTCTGCAGAACTCCAAAATCCTTTAACTTTGACTGACAATTCATTAGGTAACTTTGGTTATTTTTATTAAGTTAATTATAAATCATGGTTCAAAATTAATAGTCAGTAACCTTAATGAGACAAACTTAATAAATTGACTATCATTTCCCTTTAATGAAGTTAATGTGTTAACTTAGGTTCGGGAGCTGGACCACGCCACAAACCACACCTCCAATCAGCTGACAAGCCTACTTATACTCAGCCTGCCTCATCGCTCAGTTTGTCTGTAACTCTTCAAGACGGACAGACCACGCTGCACGCCGATCGCATAAGACATTGAACCAAAAAGCAGTCACCTACCATCGATCCCGAGCCCCATATTCACGGCTCAGACGACGACTTACGACGATCCAGGCACCCTCCTTTAACAGCCAGATCTCGCCCTCATCCCGACAGGCATTACGTTCTCAGACCGATCGCCTTCAGGAAGTGGACCATTGCTCGCCTTCGTTAGCTGCTGAAAACGAGGGGCATTCCATGCAACCGCATAGACCATAATCCAGGCTGATCCATCTCTGCTCAACTTCCATAAACACCGCTACTTCGTCTCACAGTCCCGCTTCCGGGTTCTCACCAGAGCCAATCATCGACGCTGCTGACGACCTCACGACCTCGCTGCCAGCGCGCCTCAACTGCTCCCTCTGCTGGGAATCAGGTCGTATTGTATTGACTCATCAACTCACCCTGCGCTCGCAGGCTCACTATCATCCCGTGCACATGCATCCTTTCATCCCATCATCCCTTTCTTCTTTTCTATCACCACAGCAGCCACACCTTGCAACGTGGCTCCTTTCCTTCTGTCATAGCCAATCTCATGAGTCTCCCAGTAGCTCATTGCAGATAAACCAGTGCGGCTATTCTCAATCATCTCCATTTCTAACTAATCTATCCTGTCACCCCTCCCTTCCCCCTCCCCACACCCTCCCTTCCCCATCACCCAAATGTTTTTTTTTTTTTTTTTTTTTTTTTGCCTTTGTCAATCTCTTCTCTACAGCTCCCTCCGTCGGGAATCAGGTCGTATTGTATTGACTCATCAACTCACCCTGCGCTCGCAGGCTCACTAGCATCCCGTGCACATGCATCCCTTCATCCCGTCATCCCTTTCTTCTTTTCTATCACCACAGCAGCCACACCTTGCAGCGTGGCTCCTTTCCTTCTGTCATAGCCAATCTCTTGAGTGTCCCAATGGCTCATTGCAGATGAACCAATGCGGCTATTCTCAATCTTCTCCATTTCCAACTAATCTATCCTGTCACCCCTCCCTTCCCCCCTCCCCACCCCCTCTCCTTCCCCATCACCCAAATGCTTTTTTTGTCTTTGTCAATCTCTTCAACTACTACAGTGGCTACAACAATAGCAGCCATGACTGCGGCTACAACTATAGCATTGCGACTACAGCAGCTACAACCACATTCCCAACCACTACAATGGCTCAGCCCCAGCTTGACGTATTCAGTTCTACATGATGGTATAACAACACAATCTAATCAAAATATTGTAAATGGTAAATCCATCTAGTAAGAGGGCTTCAGGCTTCAAGCTTCAGGCTAAGTCAGGATATTGATGAATTGATAGAGTTTCAGTCTCCACCATCTGCCTGGACTCATTCCCGATAACATCCACCATCTTTTGGGGGCCAAAATTGTCAAGGAGTCCATACTCGCATACTCCTACATCTCAGAAGTGGAGGAGATTCCTTGCAAAGAGCCTATACTTCCTCAACCTTCACAAACCAATATCAAGCTAGACCCACAGCTATGGACCTTGGTTTACCTCCAGGAAGTAATCCTCCACAATCTCACTCCACATCAGACTGACATTTGAGTTCCTATCAGTTCCTCTGCTCCACCATAGCATAGGGCTGGACAATTAATCAGATTTTTATCCTGATTAAAATTTTGCCATCTAACAATCATAAAAGCATTATCATCGAAGAAAGTGATTAAAATGCCGCACAGTGTGGTGTGCCGTGTATGCAAGTTCCTGCGCTTCATAGCGCTTCTGTGTTCCACGTGCAGCCACAGCGAGCGTGTGTGACTTATGTGGATCAATAATACTGTATGTGCCACTCGCTGGTTCTTTAAATTGCATTTAAATCAATACTGAAGTTTTTAAATAAATTAATAATTGTGTATATTAATTGTGATTCAATAACACTTAAAATAATCGGGATTCTAATTTTACCATAATCGTCCAGCCCTACCCTAGCATCAACTTCCATCCACGTTACTGAAAGTAAAGCAACCATTCATAGCTTCTTCTGATTCCCACTCGGGACATCTCAACTCATCACATTCATTAAAACAACTTATTATCCGTGTCTGTCCATTCTCAGCTGATCTCCATTCAACATTACTCTTTTGGGGGTCAAGATCAGCTCGGGCAGGACACGATGAGACGGGACCCCCACACTGAGTCTCGCTCTGCCTGGCTTATGACGTCCTTCCTAACGGCTCATCTCTCAACAAATCTCCTGTCACATGTTCATCACTGTTATTCCTCATATTCCTAAACCTTCAGTAAACTGTCAAACGTATACATTTGTGGTGTGGTCCTTGCTAGTGAAATGAAGTTAATGTGTTAACTTAGGTTTGGGAGCTGGACCACGCCACAAACCACACCTCCAATCAGCTGACAAGCCTACTTATACTCAGCCATGCCTCATCGCTCAGTTTGTCTGTAACTCTTCAACCCACCCTCCCACCCTCCCACCCTTCAATCTTAATCATGCCCTTTTCTTTCTCCACTCAGCTCCTTGCTCACCTTATCCTAGGAGGGGGTCAAGATCAGCTCGGGCAGGACACAATGAGACGGGACCCCCACACTGAGTCTCGCTCTGCCTGGCTTATGACGTCCTTCCTAACGGCTCATCTCTCAACAAATCTCCTGTCACATGTTCATCACTGTTATTCCTCATATTCCTAAACCTTCAGTAAACTGTCAAACGTATACATTTGTGGTGTGGTCCTTGCTAGTGAATGGGTGGTTCCTCGACGTTAAATGTAAATTAAATCCCATAACTTAATTTAAGTAATTATTTCTGAAAGCCAATTTTTTTAAGTGACACAGTGAATAGTTGTCCACTGATCATAAAGCACAACAACAGTATGTAGCAGGCAGTTTTGAGAACGACTTGTGACCTTGGACATTGACCTATGGCCTCCATAATCTAATCATTTCACTTTTGTGTTGGTGGACAAAGCTTGAGGAAAATCCCTATGGGCGTTCTCGTGATTTGCATTGATTAGACTCAAGCGGGGTACATTCATAAAGATTATTGGATTGTTTTTGTCCCGACCTCCCCCTCCCCGACCATGGACAGAAAATCCCTTATTTTTTATCTTCTGTCTGATAAGATTATCCTGTAAGATTATCCTGTGGTCTGAGGTGTATTAAGAGTGAATTTTTTTTATCAGGGTAAGGGCCAACAGTCATCAATATTAAACTTGTTTAATCTTTATAACCAAAAACCTTTGTGTGTGGGGAAAGCTGACAACTCCTGAGTCATAACTCTGTGAATTGTGACATAGATTAGAATGTACCCAATCAAGAAGAGAGCTGACTGAGGAACCAGGAAGCAGGCGTAAATAAAAACAAGCACAGCCGACCTGAAACATGATGTCCTCATTCTCAGAAACAGAGGACCAGATCACGTGTTCTTGAAGTCTCCAGAAGTTTTCCACAGTCTATTATTTTATTTAGTCTCAGATTTTCCGTCAAACATAGTCCCAAATCAAGCATCATCCCTTCTTCTTGTCCTCTCTCTTGTTGCGTGTTGTGTTTACAGTTGTTGCCATAGACAATGTTTATCACTGTTGCTATGCTTCTTTTTCAACATTTTTGTTAGATCATGTTTGATCATGTCAGATTTTTAGCTTGGAGGACTAGATTCTAGATCGATGGTGGGACAGAATGTCATGTGTGGTGTGTTAAGATTATCGGAGCACACCACAAACAGTATGATCAAAACTGTTCAGTGCCTGTTTTTGTTTTTGTTTTGTTTTTTACCTTAAATCACTAAATAAATCACTTCAGATTTAGACAATCCTTTTGTGTGGACCCCACTTAAGTTTAAACCTTGACCTCTGACTCATGACCCTGAAAAAATGCTAAAAGAGTGGACATCTGTGAAAAGTTTGGTAAAAATTCCTAAAAGCTTTCTAAAGATATTGTATTTACAATAGAAGAATAACAAAGACACTACTACCTTAACCTTTGAAGCATAACTTCCATTATTTATCCTCATTGATCCCCATTTCCCCCAACTCTTCCTGGTTCAAAAATCTCAATTCAGCAATAACATAATTCTACTGGTAAAATAAAACCCCCGGGATCAAACTTTCAGCTCTTCAAAAATCTAAACAACATGGTGGGCTGAAAGCCCCAAACTTTGAATATTACCATCTTGCAAACCAATAGCAATATCTAACAAAATGGCTCCATCAATCAGACATTGACGCGCACTGGTTAGAAACAGAACAGGTTTTATGTGATAACATCCTCCTCTCTGACCTCCCATTCAATAGTCAGACCATCAAGAAAGATCCCTGCTTCCAAAATATAACCATAGCCTCAACTCTGACAGCTTGGTGGAAAGTGCTTCAGATTACTAATTCCACAGGGGCACTATCTATCCACTCACCAATCTGAAACAACCCTGACTTTACAATCAACAACAAACCCCTAAATCTCCCCACCTGGAATCAGGCACCTTCACCATATTATCTAAGACTCACATTTATTAGTTTCCATCTACTGAAGTTTGACATTGGAAATAATCAATTCTTCCAATACCATCAATTAAAAGCCAAAATTAGAAAATAATTAAATATCATAACCAACCAAACTCATTCTGCCACAATAAAAAAAAATCTTCTTGAAGTAACTGGAATAAAAAAAATGCTGTCAAAAATTTACATTCTCCTCTCCACCATAGATACCTCAATTTCTCTTCCAACACTCAAATGGGATCGAGACCTGTCTATCAACACCACTGCTGACTTCTGGAACCAAATCTGTGAAACAATTTTGTCTTTCATAAAACCTCAAATTTACAACTGATATAGTTTAAAATCCTCCACAGAGCACACTATACAGGTGACAAATTAAACAAAACACTTTTTGATCCAAGTCACAGATCACTTATCCTGCATACTGGGTTGCCACATCCCTTTATCCCCCAACCTCTGTATTTTAGGAGATCTCTCAACACCACAACTCAACCACCACAAATCCAGTGCACTATAGCTATTGCCAAGAAAACAGTCCTCCTAAACTGGAAGTCAAAAGCCCACCTCAGCGTTACACAATGGAAAAAATCTGTTTTAGGTTGTGTCCCCTCTCTGCTCACCTCCCACCTGCCTCATCTTCCCACTTCACATGCATGCCTGTGCAGACACTCAAGCTCCCGTCGAGACTCACTGTAAAGAAATCGTTCTTTCCATCAGAACATGCTGAGTTGGACACTAACACATCTGCTCACATCCTGCAATACATGTTCCTCTATATCTGATCCTTGGGTACTCACCTCCCCCTGCTATCAAGACCCCACATCTCTGGTGTCCCTGGTTCCTCACTGCATTTATTCCTGTAGGAGCTTAGATCAGCATATCACTTGGACTGCTCAATCAATAACACTGCCTGTCTGTCCTCGTTTCCGTTTGTCTTGTCTCATCCTGTCTGTCACTATTTCCCTTTCTTTCACACTGTGGTGTGGCACGGGCCTCCCCTTCAGCTCACATCAGGGGTTAAATAAAGTTTGATTTGATGGAGTAGCCTACAGGGATGGCTGGTGATGGTCACTGCCGCAGTGAATCATATTCACATATCTCCAACTGCTAGAAAAAAAATGCATTGGTCTTTCCAACGCTGTCGTCAGACACAGTGCCCAGCTGAAAAAACAATGCAGACAAAGGGGGCAAAAAATGAAGCATAACTTCCAAAATGTAAATACATCATCCCTCACTGAAGTTGACTTTGTAGAAATAGAAGTAAAAAGATTGTATTTGCAAGCAATGGATAAACCTTTTGGTCTGAGACCTTGAATTTTAATTTTTGACCTCCAATCTTCTCAGTTTATCTTAGGAACAGCTTTCCAGTCTCTTACACCACATGTCACATTTACCTTTTCTAACCCGTTCACTCACTAATGGTCTCAAGTTTCTCTGTAAGTTGCCCAACAGTATTAGCTAACACATCCTCGCCCTGTCATACCCAGTTACAAGCCACTGACGCAGCAGTGGAAGCAATTTGGGATGAAGTATTTTGGATCCATCAGTGCATAACAGCCAGAGCTGGGCATGAACTCTTGACCTCCAAAGTGATGGCAGAGAAACCCACCAGACCATGCCACTGATGCTGATCGATGTGTGCAAAGTTTGACAAAAGTCCCTCAAAGCTGTCTTTAGGTATTGTGTTTACAAGCAGAGGATTACCACAAAGTTTTAAGACCCTGATTTTAAACTCAAATATCAGTTAAGGCTAGGAGGACATCTGTTCAAAGTTTTAATAAAGTTCCTCAAAGACTTAGGTACCTGACTGCTTACACAGACTGTAGGAATGGACGGGCAGCCTGAAAAACACAATGCCTCTTGCTTCAGTTGCTACCAGACATGTTTTAAATAGCATTACTGATGGAGACATGGAGAAGATGAAAAGTAATTTTTTTTTACCACAATGAAGGACAAACATCACACGGTCATTAACAAGTCATCACGCATCACCCTTTGGACCTGTTGGGAAAAAGCTCATTATTCATTTTGATAACTATGCCAAAAAACAGGTGGCATTCAGGTGATTTTCTGTGTTGTTTATATATATTTTTATTTAAACTCTGTGTGATATAAAAGACCTCTAATGGTCCTGGTATTGAAACAATCACACTGAAACCAATGAGCCAAATAATGGGCACATTTAAACCCATTAAAGCACATAGCCATGCACAGTAAAAGCCAGTAATGTCTTGTTGTATGCTTTACATTTGCAAAACAGTTTTTACATTTTTTAAACTTTCCAGTAATCATCAGCTGGCCCCAATTTCACAATTGAGAACCACAATTCTCAAAATGACCAATGGGATTTTTTTTATTGATTTGTGCTGACAAAGCAAGAAAGATAGTAGTGTATGGTGTTAAACTAGGGCCAAAAGTTTTGATCATTTGAAAAATAAAATTAAAACTGAAAGTTCAAGTTTTGAGCTTGAACTTTGAAAAATTCACCTGTACAATAAAAAAAAATAAGTATATGAAAAGTTTTTTGAGTTAAATATAATTTTGATTCAATTCTGTAGTGCTTTTGAATACATTATTTTTTTTTTTTCAGTTTTCACTTTTATATGTGTTTTAATATTTGAGGTTTTATTTCTTTCAGCAGCGGGTTTCATGTTTCAGCTTCAGGTCCAGACTTTTACAGTTTCAATTCTTTTGTTTTCGCTCTCAGATTGTATTTTTTCAGTTACAGACTTCTGGCCCTGATCTGGCGTGGAGGGGCTTGGCCTCAACTGAGAGGGGTGTGGGATCATGAGTGACAGCATCAGAGCTATAGAGATATTAACTATCTCTACAGCTCTGGACAGCATAACAAAGAAGGCTGAGGACCTCCCTCAATTATGTTGCCTTCAGGAAACGTAGGTACTGCAAGAACTATGACTGTTCCCTTTCCATAGATCATATTCACGGATTGGCAGAGATAAAATGGACACCAGTGGCAAAATTACGTTTAGCAGGCTGTTTTAGACCATTCTTCGGATCAATGGCAGTATAAGAGCAAAAAACTAGACCAGATAGTGCAGTTCAACAGCTACACTGTAAGAATTGACGTTTCCCGCTTCCACATACGACAGTGAACGCACCGCTAGCGATGGCGTCCGCTCCACCAGGGCAACCTGTTGGCTGCAACATGCAGGTAAGAATTAATCGCTGTTTTTTTGGGGAAAAACTCTGGGAAATTACCTAAAATACAATAACGATGGGTACTTTTTGTAGTACACGGACATACATAATGATGACGACATTTTAGGTGTGGAATTTGTCAAAGAGGAAAATACATGAGGCTCGCAAAATTTACTTTCTTTGTGCTGATAACGTTAGCTGTCATTGGCCATGAATTTTACAGGGTCCAGCAGTGGCGGCTGGCCAATAGAGGGCGCTAGGGCGCCGCCCCCCCAGTGGAGAGTGTGATATTAAATGTATTTACTTTATTTTGAAAAAATGAATATTACCAAAAATTACTTATCTAAATATGTAATATAACATAAATATAACATAAATATATATCCATTAAGATATAAAGTAATTAATTTTCATTAATGTAGAACAAAAGCCTTCTCGTCTCCGTCTCCGTGTCTCAGGGGCGCTGGAAATAGCGCCCCTGAGACATTGACGACTAGTCAATAAGGGACTGTTACTAGGGCAAGATAAGCGCCTATCAACGTGAATTTGGCCAATCAGCGTGGTTGAAAATAATCTCCGAAGGGCGATTCTTATATCTTATAATGTGTACTCGTTTTGTTAACATCTGTGTTTGCCAGAATTCTAACAGTTATACAGCAGTGGCTGCAGCTGCAGAAATACTTATTAATGCCCTAACACAGAGCCTCTCTAAGGGAAGGTACATCACGCCGGTTGGGACGAGTGGCCACTGTACAGACCTGATCAAAATCTTAAGACCAGTTGAAAAATTGCTAGAATATGCATTTTGCACATTTGGACCTTAATGGGGTTTTGATTAGAGCCTCAATATGCAAAAGCAAGAAGGGAGAGTGTGACAAAAAGCACTTTGAAAAATTAATATATTGAAAACAACAAATAAACTGAAATAGGCTGTTTATCAGCTGATCAAAAGTTTAAGACCATCGCTCAAAAAATTACAAAAAACTCTCCAAACCAGAACAAAAATGTTTCTCAGTAGGACTCAGTAATGAGTAGCCCCACCGTTCTTGTTAATCACTTCAAAAATTTGTTTGGGCATGCTTGATGAGAGTGTTTCCAGAAAGCTTTTGGTAACATTGCTCCAAGTGGTGAAGATGGCTTCATGAAGGGCATCAACTGTCTGGAACTGATGGCCATTTTTATAAACTTCCCTTGCCATCCATCCCCAAATGCTCTCTATGGGATTTAAATCAGGAGAACATGCGGGATGGTCCAAAAGAGGGATGTTATTCTCCCTGAAGAAGTCCTTGGTCAAGCGAGCATTGTGAACTGCAGCGTTGTCCTATTGAAAAACCCAGCTGTCACCACACAGACGAGGGCCCTCAGTCATGAGGGATGCCCTCTGCAACATCTGCACGTAACCAGCCGCCGTAACATGACCCTGCACCACCTGAAGCTCCAGTGTTCCATATGATGGACCCCCCTCCACTGTGCTGGGTAGAAGGTGGGATCTCCTTGTAATGCCAGTAACGTTGAAGCCATCTGGACTGTCAAGGTTACATTTTTTCTCATCAGAGAATAAAACTTTTTTCCATCTTTCAATGTCCCATGTTTGATGCTCCCTGACAAAGTCTAAACGGGCAGTTTTGTGGCGTTGAAGGAGACGAGGTCTTTGAATTCCTTTTTTGTTTTTGAAACCCTTTTCCCGCAGATGCCGTCTGATGGTTATTGCGCTGCAGTCGGCACCAGTAAGGGCCTTAATTTGGGTCTGACGGACAGCCAATCGGATCCTCCAGCTCAGCGCAGGTGTAATTTTTTTGGGTCTACCACTTGACTTTTTTGTTCCATAATGCTCAGGATCTTTCAAAAAAAATTAGAATGACTGTCTTACTGCGTCCAACCTCAGCAGCAATGGCACACTGAGAGAGGCCTTGCTTATACAGCTCAACGATCCGACCACGTTCAAGAAGAGAAAGCTTCTTAGCTTTAGCCATCAGGAGGGCATGACCGTGTGAATGCCTGACAGAAAATGAAAAATTTGAACAGATTTTGGCTTTAATAACCTGTGGTCTTAAACTTTTGATCAGCTGATAAACAGCCTATTTCATTTTGCTCGTTGTTTTCAATAAATTACTCTTTCAAAATGCTTTTTGTCACACTCCCCCTTCTTGCTTTTGCACATTGTAGCTCTATTTAAAACCATATTAAGGTCCAAATGTGCAAAATGTATATTCTAGCAATTTTTCAACTGGTCTTTTTATTGATCAGGTCTGTATTAAGTGGTGTTGTTGCCTGTACTTATTACGGTGGTTGGTCTACCTACCTTTTTGTTTTGTTTGGTTAGAAGTGAGTTTGATCAGCCAGAGTCCGGCAGTGGGTTAGATTTTACAGGTTAGACCTGTTTGACGTTTTTCAGAATCAGAACAGAAGATAAAAAACACAGCCTCCAACTCAACAACAGAAAGACAGCGGGTTCTCACAGCTGGCTGCATTTACCACCCAGAATTTAACCCGGCATCATGTTAACTTCACATTCCCTTATAAGCTAATAATGCTAGGAAATAAAGTTATTAGTGTCACCTTTTCATAGTCTGTTTACAGAGCATAACATTTTGCTATATTAGACGCCTTCCAAGGTGGCTGCATGAAGTGATAACTTGCATGCAGTGCCACAGGATGTTGTCAGTGCTTTGAATGAGCTGTTAACACTTGCCAATACAGAGGAAAACTCTAATCTGACCCCTAGTCAGGTGCCAGTAACTCAAGGAGAAATGGGAAGGCCAAAATATGTTGTGTCCCCTCAGCAACTACAAAGCTTGATTGAAATGTCCTTACCAGTGTCCTGCATTGCTTAAATTCTGGGTGTATCTGAGAGGACAGTAAAAAGATGCATGCATGAGAATGACCTTTCCATAAAGCAGTTCTACAGTACTCTGACTGATGACCAACTAGACAATTTGGTTAGGTCAGTGAAGGCCAGACACCACATGTAGGATACCACATGATGAAAGGAATCCAGCAGGCCATGGGTCACTGTGTCCAGAGAGAGTCTTCACCCATCCATCATGTAGACCCTGTTGGTGTACCCTCAAGAATGACAAGGATGGGGTGTGTTGCAAGAAGGACATATTCTGTTCAGGGTCCTCTGCACATGGTACACATTGACACAAATCTCAAACTCATCAGGTATATCATATGTTTGCTGTTTATATGCTATTTATATGTTCAATATTTTTGCTAAATACAATTCCCAAAAATTTTATGTTTCCTAATTCCTTGCAACATTTTTTTAACACCCTAAGTTTTGCTTCGGCAAATAAATGCAAATACATGTACATATAATAATAACTACTTTTTTACCCCAAAGATACGGCCTTGTTATTTATGGAGGGATTGATGGTTTCTCACGAAAGTTAAATTCTTTATCACCAACTACTGCTTAGACTACTAATGACAGTTAAAAATGACAGATATAGGTCTACTCCTAAAGTTGTTGTGTGGTGTACAGGTGTTTTTAAAAAGATCATTGCAAATGTCTGGTGTGAATAAGCTTGTATGTACATCCATTTAGGGGTCTGAAAAATGCTTTTATTTCCATTTAATAATTTTCTCTGTTCCAGATCATGTACCTTGGTGCTGCGACCAATAACAAAGCATCCACTGCTCTTGATTTCTTCCTGGAGGCAGTGCAGAAGTATGGCTTTCCATTAAGGTAGGCCAAACAAAATGCAGCTATATTTCAAACAAGCAACAGACTTAACAATACTTAACCCTTAGATACCTGATCCTGCCGGCGGGATCAAATACCACTTATTTTTAATTGAGTAGTACTTACAAACCATATGTCCTATTCAGGAAGGGAAAACACTAGCGTAATCGTTAGATTTTCAAGTTTCCGAGGGTACCTGAATGTATCACAAGTAAGTATGGCAACACATCGGAAAAAAATGAAAACAGGCAAAATTCATAAGATTTCATTAACATCGCTTTAATTTTCAAGACTTCTTTGAAAATTTGCAGAAATTATCCATTTGCTTCAGGCTAAATTCTGTTAAAAACAAAAAAAAAATAGGATACACTGGACCATCCTTTACGAAAGGAGAGGAGAATATTCTATATCCGTACATATATATATATATATATATATATATATATATATATATATATATATATATATATACATATATATACATACATACATATATACACACATATATATATATATATATATATATACATATATATATTTATATATCTATGACCAAGCCCCCCACGCCAGATCAGGGCCAAAAGTCTGAACTTTGTCAGTTCATAGATTTTGATCAAACTTTAAGGAAATTTTGGCCATGGCACAAGAAAGGCATGACTATGTTTGGTGTTGATCCAAATCCAGATGCAGATTAGATTTGTCAACATTGTGAAACAGGACAGTTTTCCACTTGCCTGACACACCAGATGGACGGTTCAATATATTTAACTGGTTTATCTGGGCAACAGTCCATACACAGTGTTGTGTATAGGCAGAACCTTTCAAAAGCATGTCCGGCAGGTCATTGGATGATCATTTCATCAATCATATTCGTTATGGGTTAATCAGACCTTGGCACTGATGGATGGTGTTGAAATTGGGGGTAACTTGCTCAACAGTGTCAGAAATGTCTTGGCAGAGTCTTTTTCTCTCATACTTATACTTCAGATAAATAATGTCAGTGATATAAACATGGGCAGCATGGTGGCACAGATGGTTGTCCAAGTACCCTGCTTCAACCAGGGCCTAACTTGACATTGCATGTCCTCCCCATGGACATGCCTGGGTTCTCTCCAGGCACACACACCAAGATACCTGACTCTCATCTCTTCATGACTCTAAGTTGCCCTTAGGAATGTGAGAATGGTTGTCTGTCTATGTGGCAGGGGACCAGTGCAGGGTGTGTAGGCAGATTTGGTTAATAATAGATGGATAAAACAAAGAAGTTGGCATATAAGGGATTAAAGATTTGAATATGAATAATTATTAATACTCATTAGCAGAGCTGTTGTGAAAGTAAACAACAGGGCCAGCTCCTTGTTTGATGTGTGACCTGTCCACTTCCGTGATGTCTCACTTATGATTTCTTTTTAGCATGTGGTCAAGGCTATCCATGAGGTAGGCATAAAGGGGAAGGATAAAATGTTCAGAGGCCCAGTCCAGGGTCATGTAGTAGTGGTCCAGTCAAACCATAATTTCCTTTTTTTTAACCTACATATTCCCCATTGATTATTAAGGCAAAAATAGCCTGTTTGAAAGTGAACTCTTCCCCCTCCTGAACTGGTGTAATTCTTATTTTGTGATGTTAATATAGTGAATGAACTTAACAGTCAGTACATTAACGTTTGGTTTGGTCAGCCATGCTATAAACTGGACCTGTATTTTTTTTTTTTTTACCAGCTCCAAAGCTGCCAAAATGTGAATGTTCCCATTACTAATATTACTTTCAGATATCATAATGTTAATATGATCATTGCTTTGTTTTTGCTGCTGCTGTTATTTATGTAATTTTTGGGAATTTTTTCCTCTTTTTTGGTGACAGGGCAGTAGAAATACTAGTAATTAAAATTTGGGAAAAAAGAGAGTAAGGTTTGGCATACAGCCGCCTTTAAAGGGAAGCACCAATATTTTTTTGTTTTCATGTCTTGCATTACTCCTGAGTCCATGACAAGCAGATAGACGCCATGGTTTCAACTGTCCGTGCAGCAACAAAAAAGAAGCTCATCCACCGCTAGTTACCTTAATTCTAACATCATAATTCAAGAAGTTTGTGTACCGTTAGCCTGCCTCTGCCTACAGTCATCAAATAAATTCTTCAGAAACTCTAAATGAATCTGCTTGTTTGTTGTGACTCTTTTTTTTGTTAACCACAGAGGTGGGAGAAAGTCACTGTTTTGCAAGTCTCATGTAAGTCTCAGGTCTTTCAACCCAAATCTCGAGTCAAGTCTCAAGTAAAGACGTGCAAGTCCAAGTCGAGTCTCAAGACAAGTCAAGTCTGAAGTCACAGGTTTAAAGTTTTCAAGTTCTTCCAAGTCATAAGCACCGTTGACGAAAAAACAAAACAAAACAAAACTAAAAACCAGGACAGTTTTGTCACTTTATAAAAAACAACCAGGACAGTCAGGGCAGGACATGAAAACAGGACATGTCGGAAAAAAGGACACTTGGTCACCCTAGGCCTTAACTTTACAATTATTTTCAGCTAATGTCAGTCTCAGTTTTTAGCCACGGCGACTTTATGAGCAAACATATACCATTGTTGCATATGATGCTAAGCTAAAGTTACCCTAAAGGATCTCACAACAGGTACAAGACCAACTTACCTTTCTTTGTGCAGCTTCAGGTGCCGAACAAAATTCGATGTTGTCGCCTCTCCGTTTGTATTCTCACGCTGCAGGTTTTGCAAACGGCAATTCGTTTTTTGTTTTTGGCATCATAGTTTGTGAATGCAAATGAAATGATCCTCGGTAGCATGGTTCTGCATTTGTAGGTTGTTCTCGCACTCCTGCAGTCTTGCGCTCAGGGAAATTACTGTGTAATCCAAACCCTCTTTGATGATTCTTCTAAACCCTGATTGGATGTCAATAGATGCATTAAAAGGGGCAGATCCTGTGGGAAAAAAATATTGTCTTGCTGGAAATGGCAATAATCAGTCACTTAGTCGAATGCTTTGAATGGGAGCACATTTTACTCAACAGTCTTACTGAAACTTTCAAGTATTTTCAAGTCATCAGACTAAAGTCAGAGTCGAGTCCTGAGTCACTGATGTCAAAGTCCAAGTCAAGTTGCAAGTCTTTGATATAGTCAAGTCGAGTTCAAAGTCATCAAAATTGTGACTAGAGTCTGACTCGAGTCTTAGTCACATGACTCAAGTCCACACCTCTGGTTTACCACGTTATATTACGTTATCTATTTGAAAATTAAGATAAGTAGTTCATTTAATGTTCAAAAGAAATCCATATGAAGCGAACCGTTCCACTGCCTGAGCTTCTCTTGAGCGCTGTCAGCTTCTAAAAACATGCTGTTCCTTGGTCGGCCATAATCCTTAGTACCGATCTCTTTCTACTTCTTAGGTTTTGTTTTATTGACCTACTTAAAAGCACATCTGCGGGTGGTCTGTGCATGCACCATGCAGTTTAGTTTTATATTTCTTTAAAAAAATTACATAAGGTGCAAATCTTATTCTAAAAATAGTTAACGTTACATAATGAAAAAAGAAAAAAGGAGTCATAGCAAGAACACAGGACTGTTTAGAGTTGCTGAAAAGTGTATCTGATGACTGAAGGCAGAGGCAGGCTAACATTACCCATTGACTCCCAGTGTTTCAGCTAAGCTACTTAAATTCATTTTGGTCATTCGACTCATTCCCTTATCCTGTCACAATGACGCACATAGTGCTGACGGGAACAGGATGGCCAACCTCAGTTCAGGATGACCTTTCTCATGTAAACACAAAGGAAACGCAAGCTATTTAACCCTTGCTGATGCAATGAGTAGCTTCTTATTTCTTAAACAACCATTTCGAAAGACACATCCTATGGTTGTGGAAATGATGAAACTACTAAAATTGGGTTAAGAAGCGTCCAACGCATTTTTAAAAAACTGGATGGATAGTGGGGAACTAGAGTCGTTGAGGAAGAAATGCAACTGAAAAGAAATCCTGAATGATCGTGATTAGCAAATCACTTAAATGTTTGACCAAATCCAATAAAAAAAAAAAATCATCAGTAGGATAGTATATTTAATAGTGATTATCAGAGCATTTCCAGATGCACAATGTAAAGGAACTCAAGGGATTGGGACTGAACAGCTGTGTAGCCTCAAGAAAACCACTAATCAGTCAGGTTGACTGGAAAAAAAGGCCTGAGTTTGCTAGGGAGCATAAAGACTGGACTGTGGAGGACTGGAGAAAAGTCATGTGGTCCGATGAGTCCAGATGTTCCAGAGTGATGGGAGCATCAGGGTAAGAAGAGAGGTAGGTGAAATGATGCACCCATCATGCCTAGTGCCTACTGTACAACCCATTGGGGCAGTGCTGTGATAAATCTTGTGACATTGCAGGAGCTTATCGAAACAATGCCACAACGAATGTGTGCTTTAATCAAAGCGAAAGGCAGTCCAACGAAATATAAGTGTGTGACCTGTTTTTAGGTGGCGACTATTTTTTTGGCCAGGGAGTGTATAATTTGAATAGATAATTCTGAATAGATAATTCTGAATTTAAAAAAATATTGTATTGTGGCCCATGAGACCTGTGGTACTTCCTAAACATATTATTTTATCACACCTGAGGGGATCCCATTCACGAGTCAATCCTGCATGTGGTGTCTCTGCTGTTTCCGTTTCTTGCAAGGGTGTTTCATGCACATTTATAATTCGAATATTGGATATCTGCAGGACATCTGAAGTCAGTTACTTCAGTCTCCAGACATGTGCTGTAAGGTCAACATGACGGACGACTCCAAACACTCAAATTCATGACGATCGTCTTGTCTCTGATTTACATCAAGCTAGGAGCCTCAGGTTGATCCGGGATGTCCAGGTCGTTTCCCAGCCTGTCATTTCCTGGTTGCTTCCTGTGTTTCTCTGCCTCCTTGGTTTGCTCGTCCAATGATGTGATTCCACATAGAGCGCAGGGGAAGAGAGAGGGGCAGCAGAGAGGCGCTTCCATAAAAGCAGCCTGTCAGCACCGTGTGGACCCACAGAGAGCTGCGCCACGGCAGGAGGCAGGACACGGCCCGGTACGACTGTGGTCTGGACCGGGTGAATGCAGTCTTCAACACAGGACACTGCTGCAGACACTCCTGCGCCATTTTCGGAGACTCGAGAACGCTGAGACTGATCCGCATCCACACGGGGGGCAGAGGACTAAGACCCAGCACTACATCCTGAACCGAAATCCGTGGGAAGAAAATCTGAATCCAGCGGCCAGGAGAGCACGTCAGACCGCGGCTGCCGATAGAGTAGATGCTCAGCTGAAAGTCCTGAACCCGACAGTATTGACATTTACGAGGAGCAACGTTTGGTGAGAGCTGAAGGAGCCGCCTGTCCGCCATGGAGAACGCTCACACGAAGAGTGTGGAAGAAGTTTACAGTTATTTCTGCGTCAATGAGAGCACAGGACTTTCACTGGACGAGGTGAAGCGTCAGAAGGAGAAATGGGGCCTAAACGGTACGACAGCTTTCACTCGGAACCTTAAACGCCTCTGCTGTGTTTAAGGACCGGTTGAAGAAATGTGTTGACAGTGCAACATGTGTCGCGTGAGCTCAGTATTCAGGATATATGGGGTAAAAGTGAACCTGCTGACGTCATCACAGGTCCGCTCGAGGGTTTCCCACCTTTTACCTGAGACCAGTTATCAGAGGGAGGGGAGCACTGGTCACTAATGCTGTGTAAAACCATCTCAGAGCAGCATGGGGACAATATTAACTCTGAAAACAGCAGCTTTGTTTACATAAGCTGTAAGATATGGAGGCAGTACTGAAGGGAGTGAGCAATATCATGAGCTCAATATCAGCTTTAAATGTAGATTGTATTGCTTCCTGATATTTACATCAAATATTAGACACATTAGGGCACATGCTGAGGCTGCTCGATTATGGCAAAAAATCATATTTTAATACTGTTTGTGTAAACTTAATAGTGTTTTACCATACTTTCTACAGCAACCTACTCTAAAAATGCTATGGGCTACAGTAAAACACTGTAAATGGCAATGCATTGTGGTAAAACATACTGATTTATAGAGTTAGAAAAAAATGCCATTAAACTGTTAATTAAACTTTCTGGAAGTACAGTAATTATGCTGTAAACTAAACAAAAGTAATGATGCCTTAAATAAAAATACAGTAGTAAAACTATAATAGAAAAAAAACAGAATAACGCTGTAATCAAACATTTGTAGTAACTTAATGGCATCTTGTTGCCATTAAGTTACTGTGAAATTTACGGCAACCTTTTTACAGCGTAGATATTTGGGTCACAGTTATGAAACACAATTAAACTTTAAACAATTAAACAAACAAACTTGCTGCCACATGTGTATCAAGTATTTTCACTGTTTTGCCAGTTGGATTAGATTTGTTTTCTTCAGTCAGGTATTAGATCTTTGAGATCTTTTTTACTGCTTTGTTGGGTAAACACTTAACTGGTTGTTAAAAAAACATGAAATGATTGGTGTTTGGTAAAGAAAAGCTTTAGCTGGGAATTCTGAATTATATGGTCAATTTGTGTGTCTATATTTTCCTTAGGCGTGAGATTAAGAATGATTGTTCCTCTATCTCTATATGTGACCCTGTGATTGTCTTGCATCAAGTTGTAGGTGTATCCTGCCTCATGCCTACTGTAGGCTTGAGCCTCCCACAATCCTGAAAGGGATAACCAGTTTAGATAATGGGTGGATGTAACATCTACTGCAAATGGAGAATCAAAAACAGGTTTCACTTGAAAACAAGTTCCAACTGAGCTCATCAAAAAACTGGAAACATTATTTTGGTCGATTGTATCTCTCCTTTAATAATACTGATTGATATTATTAGGTATGATGCTAACTACCTTTACAGCCTTATGGAGGGGAGGACCCTCTTTAAAACGAGATGCCAGATTTCAAGGGAGTTATGGTCTGAGTATCTATAAATATGTCACTATCATGAATTCTCATTTTACTCACTATGTCTCGGCCCATCTCTCTACCTCCACTCACTTACACCCTCATGTTCAGCATGACTTTGACTCTGCTCAAGCTTCCCTGCTTATCAGAGGTTTATTCTTCACACTGCAACTGTTGGGTTTGGTAAAGACTGATAAACACAAGAAAAAAAGAAAGACAAAAAAAGAAAAAGTCAGTTAAAAAACTATGAAGACTTGGGCATTTAACTGTTCTTTCGTAAAGTGTCTTGAGATAACATTTGTTATTATTTGGCATTTTTACAAATAAAAATTGGATGATTTTAATTTTAATTTTTTGATTAGTCATCTTTACAACAAAGTAAAAACTTGGAAAGGTCGTGCATTTGTGGAATGAGCAACAGAACTGAATGTGTGGGTTGTGCCCCCCTAAAATGACACAGTCCTCTGTAGCTGTAAGCTGGTGCTCTAGTACACAAAGGGCCAGATCCTCAAAAGGATTGCACTGCTTTTGCGACCACTAAACCTGTGCAAATGACAGAAATAAATAGCGTGCCATCCTCAAAGCATACACAAAGGGTGAAATGCATGCACACTGAACCCAAACTGCACTGCCGCTCCTAGCTGCGCCGGTCTAATTTGCATGCATGTAGATTAGAGAATATTCATAAATTTGGCACAATATTGGCCCTTTCCTATGCAAATGAGCCCTGTTGAAAATACCACCTTATCCTCAAAGACCAATGCTAATTGCCAAACGCAGTTCAGTGGTGCAAATTACTGCCTGTGAGACCTGTGTATTACATCAGCACAATTTCTCTTTCTCCCTCTCTCTCGCTCAAAATGATTGCATATTGCACTGAGTTGGTGGTAACTATGGAGCAGAGCCTATATGAAGGCTGTCATGCCAGGACTCTCCAGTAATCATGGAGCGATTGTAGCCAGGTGAAGGCACAGAGGCAGGCGAGATGGCTGGCGCGCACTCGAAAGGATTTATCGGATGAGAGTATCACTTTTTGATTTAAGTGACAATTAAATAGTTTGGAGATAGCGGTAGCCAGGCTGTATGATCCTTGTGCTACTAGATGACATCCAGGGTGACAGTACTGTAGCCTACTGTGTTCATCTCTGCGAATATTCCATCTTTTTTAAGTAAACATGAATAATTTCTCTAAATACAGTCTGTTAAAAAAACCTATGACCCCCTTGACCACTTGTTGGTCATTTGAGTTGTATTTTCTGCATTTGTTTTGGCTGTTTCAATAAAAAGGCTAAAAGAAAAAAGAAAGAAACAAACGGGATGAACAAAGAAAAAAGACGACAAAACAACACATATGAGCAAATGGTTCTTTGATCACTTTGAATGACTTTGTGGTCAAAATAAATAATTTGAAGTTTTTTTCTTAAGGGACACAATTAATACTTTGACATTTATACACTTGGCGGCTGTGTCTCAGGAGGTAAGGGTCGTCTACTAAATGCAGAGTGCTTCACTAAATAAGGGGATAAATCAGTGATACCCAAACAAACCCGTGAAATAAAAGCAACTCAACTTCTCATCCTGACAGTAGTAATTCAGCGGCCTCAGTGGTAGGTCAGAGTGGGCTTTCTGTTGATCTAAAGGCAGGACTACGGACAGCTCTGCTGTAATGTAAATAGATCAGTATAAAAGATTCAGGACCATGGACAGCTCCCCGTTGACTTGTTTATATATGTATTATTTATCATATATCATATTACTATTTAAGATCAGCAGGACAATATAATAAATAAATAAACAACACATAAAGCCTTAACCATTAGAAAACAACAACGAAACGTGAATGCCAAAAAAGGTTATTATAAATCACAATTATTTTTCTGTCCTGCCTCTTAATTGCCATCATGTGGCAGGCGGCTCGGGCTGATTTCCCGCCTTACAACAGAAGCATTTCCGGCCTCAAGAGCAGCAGCAATCCTACTCATGGCCCCATCATCTCTGCATGACTCGCCTGCATTTGTGCTCTCAAGCCCGAATGTTTTTTTTTTTTTTTTTACCTGTTAGAGCACTTCAGCTGATGTGAACGACTCACTATAGCAAGTTCGCGTCTTGTTCCTCGCTGTTACTGCTTATTGTTCTTGTGCTGTTGTTTGTGTTTACTGGTCAGTGTAAAGGGTTCACAGTTAAATCAACAGATGGAAGACTCAGGATTAGCACAGAATGTACTTGAAAGAAAAATAATAATAATAAATAAATAATAAAATAAACTCAAACATTTAAACTATATATGTAAACATACATACATGCATACATACCCAGTACCCATTAAGTACATCTCCAACTTTTGTCTAAACAAACCCCCTTGCGAGAATAGCAGAGATATGTAGGTCCATATATGTCATGAAAGGTTCCCATATCTTATGAAATGTATTCTTCTTGTCATGTAACCTGCAAGTCAGAAAGTCAAGCGATAAGTATTCCAGTATAATCCTTTGCCAATGTATTTTAGATGGGATTTTGTCTGTAACCCAGTTCAACAGAATGCATTTTCTAGCACAAAATGTAAGCATTTTATAGAGCTTCCCTTTGTATTTATCAGGGATGGAGGCTGTTGATATCCCTAGAAGCATGTACAATGGGTTACATTCAACATTAATAGCCAACATCTTATTAATTTCCTTCCCAATAACATACCAAAAGTGTTGTATTTTCCTGCAAGACCACAAGCAGTGAGTAAGACTGCCTGTTTCTATTTTACATTTGGGACAGAGCGGGGAGAGGTCAGCATTAAACCTATGGCGTTGTGAGGGAGATATGTGGGCCCTGTGTAGTATTTTCAATTGAATTGCTTTAAGTCTGTTACAGACACTCAGGGTCTTAGCACTCATCCAGGCTTCTTCCCACTCCTCATCTGTGATCTGGACATTGAGTTCTCGTTCCCATGTTTCTTTAAGGTGATTAGTGTTTGTAGTGTCAGACTCTTTTAGCATACAATAGAAAGTCCTTATGGAGCTGTCTAGCTGTGGCCTAAAGAGTTGCCTCTCAGAATTAGAAGTGTTTTGGTTTGTAAGAATCGTAGTGTCTCTTTTTATATAGTCCCTCACCTGTAAGTAGCGAAAGAAGTCTTGTTTTGAGATGTTATATTTTTGAATCACCTGACTAAAGGACATCAGGGTATGTCCCTCCAGCAAATCTCACAATTTAGAAATCCCTTTTTTTGCCCAAATCTGAAAACCATTGTCTGTTGTTCCAGGCAGGAAATCAGGGTTATTACATATGGGTGTGAAGACAGAGGTGAGTTGAGATCTACTCTCTAATCTCCTGATTGCCCGCCATGCCATAACAGTAGAAAGTGTGATTGGATTATTGCAGATTGATTTCATGAATTTAATATTTTTAACGAATAACAAATTTTGTAAGGGGAATTTAAACATGAAATTTTCTATGTCAAGCCAGAGAGATCTAGGTTTACCACATGTCCAGTCGGCCATAATACGTAAATGGATACTGAGCTGATATTTCCTAATGTCAGGGAGGTCAAGGCCTCCCTCTGAAGAAGGGAGACATAATGTAGCTATTTTAAGACGAGCTTTCCTTTTAGCCCAAATGAAAGAACTAAACCACTTATTTAGGTTTTGGATAGATTTGTGTGGGAAGATGACTGGAACCATCTGCACTGAGTATAACAACCTTGGTAGGATGTTCATTTTCAAGAGAGCAACACGGCCTAACCAGGATATTGGGAGGGAATTCCATCTCTCTAAATCCAGCCTGATACGTTCAAATAGAGGAAGAAAATTTATTTTGTACATCTGGTTAAAATGCGGTGTTATGTGTATACCCAAGTATACAAATCCCCCTGTTGACCATTTAAATGCGAAAGAAGATTGAGTTGGAGGGTTTTGAGTTACATTGCCCAGCGGCATTGCTTCTGATTTGGCGAAGTTGGTCTTCTAACCTGAAAAAATACTAAACTTATCAATGACCTCAATAAGGGTGGGGATGGAGATCTCAGGTCTCTGCAGAACAATCAGGACATCATCAGCATAAAGAGTTATCTTATGCTGTCTTCCTTTAATAGTCAGACCATGTATGTCTTTATTTGTCCTAACTGCCTCAGCGAGTGGCTCTATAGCCAAAGCAAATAAAAGCGGCGAGAGCGGGCAGCCCTGTCTTGTGCCCCTCTGAATGTGAAAGTTAGAAGACCGCAACCTGTTGGTGAGTACCGCAGAGAGGGGGTTATTATAGAGTAACCTGATCCAGCTGATAAAATTTCCACCCATGCCAAATTTATGTAATGTATTAAATAGATAGGGCCACTCAACACGGTCAAATGCCTTCTCGGCATCAAGAGAAAGCACCACACCCTGCATTGACTGTTGTTGAAAAAGCTGAATTATGTTAAGCAATCTGCGCATGTTATCATATGAATGACGGCCTTTTATGAAGCCGGTTTGGTCTTCATTAATAAGTAAAGGGAGGACACTTTCTAGTCGTGTTGCAAGTATTTTGGAAAAGATCTTCAAATCTACATTTAGTAAAGAAATGGGCCTGTAAGAGGCGCAGTTCTCAGGATGTTTACCCTTTTTTAGAATTAGCGATATATTTGCTTCTCTCAAGGACACAGGTAGAACACCTTCTTTAATAGAATCGTTAAACATATCTAATAAAGGATCAGCTAATATATTCTGAAACTCCTTATAGAACTCACTACAGAGCCCGTCTGGCCCAGGCCTTACCAGACTGTAATCTTTTTATAGCGTCTAGAACCTCTTTTTTAGTTATAGGAGCATCTAAGGAGAGCTTGTGATCCTCTGAGAGGGTAGGAAGTTCAAGGGAAGAGAAAAATTCTTCCATTAGCTTTGGAGCATCACTGTGAGTCTCAGATTTATACAGTTTTTCATAGAATGTCCTAAATGTATTGTTAATTGTTACTGAATCAAAAAAGAGTTTACCATTGTCATCAGCAATTGAAGAGATAGTTTGGGAATCTGATTTTTTCTTTGTTAAATAAGCTAAGTATTTCCCTGCTTTGTCACCATGTTCAAAAATCTTTTCTTTAGATGTTTCCCATAACAGCGATGAGTCCTTTGTAGTGGCCGAATTAATGGAAAAAAAGGATTTAAATTCCTCTACAAAGTGAGAAATGAACTGCTGGTCATTCAAAATGAAAGGGTTCAGCCTCCAACGCCTACTCTGAGTAGCTGGGTTCTTAAGGTCACACTGAATGAAAACAGCGGCATGGTCAGATATAACTATATTTCCTATAGAGCTGGAAGTGACTGATTGTAATAACATTTTTGACATAAAAAAATAATCTATTCTAGTGTAACAGGTATGGACTTTAGAGAAGAATGTAAACTCCTTATCTGCCGGGTGTTGAGCTCTCCAGACATCCACATAGTCCAGTTCTTCACATATAGCAGTGATACTCTTAGCCTGTGATGAACGTAACACTTTACAGGACGGAGATTTATCCATAATTGGGCACAAGTGACAGTTAAAGTCTCCTCCAATAAAAGAGTTCCTGACATTAAGGTTTACAAATTTAGAAAAGGTGTTAGTTGAGAAATCACATGGATGTCAAGGAGGGTAATACATGTTCAGAATTGCAATTTCTTCTCCATACAGAACCCCTTTCACAATCACATAGCGACCTCCCATATCCTTTATACAATCTAGGGGCTTAAAAGGTACATTTTTCTGAACTAAAATAGCAACACCTCTGCTTCTTGAGGAAAATGATGAAAAAAAGACTTGGTTGAATCCTTCTTGCTGTAATTTTAAATGTTCATTGTCATTTAAGTGAGTTTCCTGCAATAATGCAATTTGAACCCCTTCCCTTTTCAAATAAGTTAAAGCTGGTGTCTACGATTTGAAACCGCAGCCTGCCCGTCCTTCCCTCACCTCTCCCCTCCGTGTTCCAAGATCCTGCCCCCAGCTCGTGGCGCCTCATATAAGCCCCCTCCGGCAGAGCTACGAGCGACTAGCACAATATATCAGCAGCAAACTCAATCAAAAACAGCTCAGCTCAACTGAAAGTATCAAACACGACAGACATCTCCCTTATAACACACAGCAGTAGCCATTTCAACTGGACCGGCGGCAATGCGGGTCTGGCGCCGCCAGAGCGGAGCCGAGTGTGGGGGAGGATTAATCTTTCTCAGCCTGTCCTCCCCAGCTCAGCTTACAGTGCTAACGATTAGCGGCTAACAGGCTAACCCGCTCCCCTACAAGTTATTAGCCCGTGCAGGCACAAACTAACCAGAGTTATTCAGCAGACATCTCACACTGTAGTAAACAAAGCCATTACCTGATCAACCAGGGGCGAAACGGCCGATGCTGAGGGTCTGACGGCCGGCTGAGGCTATTCGTTAGCCGTTAGCCCGCTAACAGGCCTCCACCCGCGGGCAGAGCTCCGTTGGGCCCGCGGGAGAGGGAGGCGGATTCCCGGGTTCGGCGCTAGGCTTTCCCGGCACCATGATAGTTCAGGTGCTAACGCTGCTAGCTGCTCACCGGAGGTAGAGGGAGGAGGCGGGACCATGGGCAAGATGCTGCGATCATGAGTGAGGGAGACGAGGGAGAGGGGAGAGGAGAAGGGTGGTCTGCAGCCAGACTGTCTTGGGAGAGGGAGGCGGATTCGGGTTCGGCGCTAGGCTTTTCCGGCTCCATGATAGTTCAGTAGCTAACGCTGCTAGCTGCCCACCGGAGGTAGAGGGGAGGAGGCGGGACCATGGGCAAGATGCTGCGTACTGCGTAGCGAGGGAGACGAGGATTGGATGGACTCATGGACTAACTCACGGACCAATTAATAGTTGCAGGTTCTTAGGCTTGATTGGTCAGCTAGTATGCAGCTTTTCAGCGGATATACTGAATGGATTTTTTTCATTCTTTTTGGTCTTTATGCTGTGTAGATAGGACCATAGGACCATAACAGCCTTATAAACGGTGTTATTAATATGTACAAAGCTTCCAAATCGTAGACCATAGCTTTAAGACCTTTCTTCGCTTCACAGGTGTATGCACTCCATTTACATTCCAGGTACCTAATTTCAGAGACGACGTCATAATGAACTATAAAGCACAAAAACCCCTGAGTATTTCTTCCACATATACACAAACTTGTTGTAGTGAAAAATGAGCTGAGTAGGAACTAACACAGAACTAGCAAAAAAAATATTAACAAATAAAACAAGGTAAATGCACTTAAGGTGCAACATGCCTAAAAAGGGCGTAGTATATAAACACTGTCCTTCTCTTAACCTAAGGAAGTTCAAGTGAAAGGGCACTCTAACGGCAAAAGGAACAGTCAGTTTGGGTCGCCGAGAGGCTGCACCTTCAAGTTGTCCCGTGTGTGCTTCATGAGGGAAACAGAAAAAGTAAAGAGGAAAAAAAAAAGGAGCAGATCTGTCCCACAACAGTTGTATACTCACGGCCTGATGAAAAATAATCCACTTAGCTTGTCGTGTAGTGGAGAATGAGTAGCGAGGTTACACCTGACTCTGTTCAACAGTCACACACCATCAGCACAGTCGATTTCCAGCGACTTTATGAACCGCTCCACTGCAGCCGGGTCCTGGAACACCTTGGTGACGCTGTGATGAGTGACTTTCAGCGAAGCGGGGTATAGTTGCCTGTAGTCCGCGACGATCGACTTCAGACGCCTCTTTACTCCGTCAAAGCATTTGCGTTTACGAAGGACAGCAGCCGAAAAATCCTGGAAAATCATCACAGTGGCATTGTAGTGTTTCAGTGCTTGGTTTCTTTTCCCAATTTCCCATGAGGCGTTCATCACTCGTTGTTTGTCTTGATAGTTGTGAAATCTAACCAGCACGGATCGTGGTCTCTGGCTGATGGGGGGCTCCGGTGCTAGTGAGCGGTGTGCCCTCTCTAACTTCAGTTTACCTGACTTGGTTTTTATGTTCAGAGTGTCAGGGAGCCAGGCCTCAAAAAACCGAGTCGGATTATCGCCTTCTACTCCCTCCGGCAGCCCGACGATACGAATATTTTTTCTTCTCCCTCTGTTTTCCAAGTTCTCCGCACGCTCACTCAGTTCAGCCACCAGCTTCTCAAGCATTCCCAGCTTACTTTCAACAGGGTCGATAGCATCCTCCATGGCTGAAATCCTCCCCTCTGCCTCCGTTAACCGCCTCGCATGGCCATCTAGCTCTTCACGGTGCGCTTGTATAAGTTGTGCAAGCGATCCTAGTTTTTCATCCATAACCTTGGTAATGTTGGAGGTAATCTCACTGATTGCCGCCCGAAGTGCTGGCTCAAATGAGTTAGAGTTAGCTTCAGCGCCGCCTCCCATGTTAGCTCCTGTCCTAGCTTCGGCGCTAGCTTCCACAGTAGCTTCACTCGCTTGCTGGCTAGGCTTGTTCGCTGAGTTGTTTTTGCGGTGTGACATGTTGTCGGACTGTCTCAGAAAGTAGTTATTGATGCTCATAATACACTACGAAGAGTTGACAGCTGGCAGTGAGTTAAGTTGTTAAGGGCAAAAATGCAAAATTCAGTGAATTGGCGCAGGAGCTCTCCTAAACACCACCTTCGTTCAAGCCGCCATCTTGAGAACCCCGACTTCCAGTATTTAAGCTGAGCTAATTAACAGTGGGCAAGCTCTACCTGTCTCTTCTTTGTTACTATATGCACAGTCAAAAGAATTGTGTCCATCTGATTGTCATGGACTCGTTAGTGAGGCAAGACACAGAAACAGAGAAAATGTTGGCGTATCCCTTTAAAGAAACCCTCACTGACCCTGGGCCTCCTCCTCTCATCTACTATGCTATAGTTAAAGGGAAACTCTGGTTTTTTGACACCTGGACCTTATTTTAGGTTTGTGCATGCTGATATACTCAGACAAACATCGTGCAGCTCGGAGTCCTTCAGAAGTTATTTAGATCCAACCGATTTAGCCGCACTTAGCGGGGGCCACGGCAAGGGAGCTTCAGCGCGGAACATAATCTCTGCAAAATCGCTCGTCTCTACCACAGCCCGGTTTGTCATTGCAGAGAAATCCTCCAGAGTAGTCAGACATATATTCCTGGATAGATCCATATGCTTGTCAGCCAGTTTCAAGTCCCACTCTGAGCAGCTAACACACTCCTCTTCTGTTGCTATAGGCGAACACTGTCCACAAGCGCACCACCAGTTCGCATTGAGTCGTGGACGTGCTCCTGTTGGTTGTTCTCGAGCCAGCTGTTCGTCTCTCTCCCTCCGCATTCATCTGTCATGGGGCTCCTCGTCCGTGCACTCAGACTCAAACCGGTTGTCGTAGTCTGACTCTTCGGCATCAGATAAATATTCTGCCATGTTGCTCAGCGATGCCGGCTAAAAGTAAGTCAGCTGTACCTTTGTGTCGCGCGGCTATGACGTCATCAAAAGTTTGTTTACCAGGTCAGCTGACCCACCTGAAGACGGTAGACGAGCTGACTTTATGACAACACTGGCGATGGATGAAGAAATATAGTCGAAATGAGCGATTTTGCGGAGATTATGTCCCGCGCTGAAGCTCCATTGCCGTGGCCCCCGCTAAGTGCGGCTAAATCGGTTGGATCTAAATAACTTCTGAAGGACTCCGAGCTTCACGATTTTTGTCTGAGTGAGTATATCAGCATGCACAAACCTAAAAATAAGGTCCAGGTGTCAAAAAACCGGAGTTGCCCTTTAAAAGGATGAGTAGACAAACAAATGTTTTTAGAAAGACATTGCTCATTAAATGTTTTGCAGCACTGTGTTCTGTACAGTAAAGTCATTACTCTATAAAATGTCCAACAGTAAAACCTCAGTCTATCAGATCATTTAATGTTGGTAGTTTGGAGCACAATGTCTTAAAGGAAAACGTTAAAAAATGAGCACACGTGTTCGGGGATCTGTGCAGGTATTTGACAATGACGTGAGACCACTGATGTGACCACTGCGGTAATGTTATCCCTCAGAGTTAATCTCCTCTGTCCCCTCTTTTAATAGTAGTTATATTTTAGCATCACCTGTCTACGAGGTTGTGGAGGTTACTTCTCTTTCCCCTCAAACACATTAACTTTTAAGTCTTTTTTCTGCTCAATAAGGGAGGACTACAGAGACTTCACTGCTGCAGCCAGAGGAGAAACATTTATTAGTATTAGGGACATCAAATTGTGCTTTTACAATCTGTTTAACGGTTAATCTAGGAATCCATGGATTTAACTATGTTGTTGGTAGATACGGTATCTGCCCTTTATCCAAACATCAACTGATGGATAATAATATGTTATGAACAGATGTCAGTTTGCCAGTCATGTTACTTAAGTTTCATTGTGGCAACAAGTAAGGCTGATCATGGAAAAGTTACTGATTGCCATTATTTTGATAGAAATTGAAACTATGATTATTAATTAATGATTAATCATTGATTTTGAACCTTAAGCACCACATGCTTTCATTCAACTTCAAGCAGCAGTTAGGGCTGTCATGACCTTTGATTTTCAACCTCAATTCGGGTTAAAAAACATAATTTGGATTATTGTGAAACAGCATTACTCTGATTTTAAATCCTGCACTTCATGTTTTCATTGAGCATGTATGCTTTTGTTTCTATCTTTTCTAACATTAGAGAACAGGTAACACATAGAAATAAATCTGTAAAAATAAAAATACTTTAGATAATGCTAACAATACTTTAGATAATGCTAACGGACAAAGAAACTTAACATGTGATGCGGCACAGCATTTTTTGATTTTGAATGCTCAGTTTTTTTGTTTTTTTTTTGGTGCATTTTGTGCCTTTATTGATAGGAGAGAAGGACAGTGGATAGGCTTGTGAAATGAGGTGAGAGAGCAGGGGAAGACACTCAGCAAACTGGTCACAGGCTGGATTTGTACCCGAAGTATGAACATGAGTCAAGCCTGTTTGTTAATCACTCTGCCAAATCAGCACCACTGGATGACTCAACTCATATGATTCTGGAAGGCAGTAATTGTTATTCCGATTAGAATTTGATAAATGGCTCAGCTCTAATCGAGTTTGTTGTGGCCAAAAATACCACTATATAGAAAACCATAAAAAATCATAACTTTTACTGAAAACAAGGAGGGCAATAAAAGAAAATTACAGATCAGTTTAATCTACAGCCTTAGTTTTTGTCCTTGTGCCAACTGAAAAGCTGCTGGTGATAGACTTTGCAATCATAACTGCTCAGAACAATATAATAATAGTTACATAATAGTAACAATAAGAAGAACAAATACTAAGTAATTACAAAAATCAACCATATGATAGTTTGGAGGGACATGACTGTGACATAGTATCTTGTTTTTTTCAGTTCTTGACTGAGTTTGCTTTTGCTATGTGCAGTTATGTTATTATCTTACTGTATCACAAAATATTATGTATTTAAAAATGCATTTTCAAGAGAAGCTTCCCACTTCTACCCCTAAAAGCAAGCCCATGAAATTAAAAAAATGTCTTTCAGTGCATAAATGACAAGAGATGTTTCTAAGTCTGATTTTAATCATAGTCGTGATTAACTGATTATGTATATCAGTCCATTTTTTGTTCGGCTGCTTTAGAAACACGCGGCTTCCTGTTTTGGATTTTTAGATGCTCTCATAAAAAAACATTTACCCATAGTTACAGGTTGAGCGTATTAAGAGTATTGAGAAAGTCAGGTTTGTGCTAGCTGAGTGCTTTCTAGTTTCAGTTTATAATTAACATTTAAAAAACTCTCCAAACTTATACTACTACTACTATACTCATACATAACACTAAAATATCTGCAGTAAATGTGGGCACAAATCGTATCTGCCTTAACAGATATGTAGCCTTTCAAGCAATTATATGCTGATACCAATCATCTCTATCCTGAATAAAATGCATAAGAAAAATAAATGATATTTCTGTATTTTAAACTAACATTTAAAATGGTTTATGTTGTGGTCAAGCCCTGTCTTTCCCTCGTTCACTTTGAGCTAAATTTAGATATTGATGGTTGTTTTGTTTTAGATGTCTCCCTTTTATAGTACGTTAAAATATCCAGAGAGAATATACTAACCATCAATAAATCCATGAGTCAGATTTACAGCCGCAGGGCTCCCATGAATCTTAAAAAAGTTTAAGACTGTCCTAATTTAGATTTTGAAATGAAACGTTATGAAAAGTCTTGCAATCTTTTTTATGTTCACTGTTTTTTTTGGTCTGAAAAGTTGGACATATGACATTTTTCTAATGACAAAAGTTGTAGGAACCCTTTAAAAACCAGGAACTGTGAAGTATTACTCACCTGTTAAATGGTATGTATGAAGCACTTAATTTCCTTTTCTCTCCTTTTTTGTGTGCTGCTCCTTTGCTTCTGGACTGTCTATCGCATCCCCGCACACAGAGTTACCAGCAGAAGAAGGTAACGCCTCCTTACATTTACACTGTTTCTTAAACACTTTGCCAAATGTTTCTAGAGTGTGTTTCTCATAGACTTTTCTCTCTGCAGGGAAATCTTTGTGGGAACTTGTCCTTGAACAATTTGAAGACTTGCTTGTTCGAATTCTTCTGCTGGCTGCATGTATATCTTTTGTAAGTATGACATTTGATTTTTCATGTTCTCTTTGAGATCTGTTAAGTTCAGGGTATTATTATAAGTGAAAAACTGTCTGCAGTGTGACGTGACAGCTCTTTAGCAGTGTCACTGCAGTCTGTGACTGGTGGGGCTCACAGTTCCCTGCTACCTTTTGTGTCCTAACCATTTTGGTGCCCAAGGAAAGATTGCATTTGGAGCCCCTGATATTACTGCCAGTGTGACACACACTGAAGCCTCATTTGCAGGGAGTGGTCTGGTTTCGTTCTATACAGTTTTACAGTTTGGACCAGTAAACTCTGATCTTGTTTGTGTTTGGACTGCCAGCTGTACCCTCCCTGTACCAGGGATGTGTGTGAGTGTGTCGTTGCACTTTTTATGTGTAAATATGTGAAGTCACAGCATTGCAACGCAGTAAAGCGGTTTTGAAATAGAGTGTAATCATGAGAAAGAGCAACAATGGAGGGTTTTTGTTTACATGAAAATGGTGCCTCCAGTGTCTGAATTCACAAACTTTTGAAGCCAGGTTCCAGAATGAAAAGTTTTGAAAATGTTTTTATTTCCTTGTAAACAGGGATCGCCGTTGTCAGGGACATTCGTTACTCACGGCAGTACTCTTTCTGATAAATGTAGATTGTGCACCAAGAAACAACATCATCTATGGCCGACTGCTGAGCAGCATGTGTGCTGCTTACTTTGTTTTACTTGTAATTGTATTTAATTATGAAATATCTGACGGTCTCTTAGACGTATTCGGCAGCGCTCCGCTCGGTCTTCGGCTTTATCGATCCCTGCTGTAACCTGACACCACAGAGTCTGGGCTCTTTTGCATACTGACAGCTGATTGGATGAGTTCCTTTGTGTGCGTGTGTGTGTACATACGTGCATGCGTGCGTGCGTGTGTGTGCTGGGGCTGCTGTAAAACGGAGACAGAGGAGGAGAAGGAGGCGATGTGTTTTGTCAGCTTTAGGCAGATTTTCCGCCACCGCCGTCACTTTTGTCAACATCAACAGGCTATATTACGTTTGTAAGTATATCGAGATGTGCTCTCTCAACTTCTAAATTTTAGATTTGAGAGAGGGAGATGAGGGACTTGTTTTCGGGAGGGTGCACCGGTGCGACCAACAAATAATGTTAGGCGCACTCTTACAAATTTTGGTCACATGTGCGACCAAAATGGTCGCACTTGAGCGCCCTGGATGATATGGTTTTGTTTGCTTGATTTTATTTGTAACTTTACTAAATAAAAGCAATGAAATCATGTTGGATTAACTAATGTTTTTTTTCACTATCTTCTTTCAGCTCAACCTGACTCCACATTACTTGGTTTTTGTTTACCATTAGGGATCGCACCTAGTACCTGGCACGTTTTTTTGTGTCACCTCTAGTGAATTCCAAGCTAGCTGAGCAACTCAGGGGTAACTGACATGGAAATGGCGCCTCTTGTTGTCTGCTCAGTAATGCTGCATGACTCCTGAAACGTTCCTCTGCTTCAAATAATGTTTTTTTTGCTGCTTGCAACTATCTTTGGAACAAATTTCATTTCCAAGTATTGACAAAAAGCCACTTAAGCAGTATTCCAAGTATTCTGTTTCAGTTTTGCTTGTTATGGGACACAATTACAGGTTTTTCCACTCAAATGAGAAATTAGGGTACCAATATGACTGACTTGAACCATCCCAACCCTCTGAAGGGCTGCCGACTGCACTCAAAAGGCGGAGCTTAAAGCACAGCAGGCTTTTGATTAATCTCAAAGAATTTGTATTCCTATGTGACAGCAGCCTAAATGAAAACACATACCTAGCCATGTTTGAATAAACTGTGGATTTTGAGTTTGTTCACTGCTGTTGCTGCAAAGAATGTCGTCTGTGATATCATGCATTTAGGTAGCTGGCACAACCTTCTCATCCCAACTTGCATCTTTGCCCTCCAGTGAAGGTACAGTTGGGGTTGGAACACAAGCAAGTCCAGGGTTAACTGCTCTAAACTGTACCTAGCTGTTCTAAACCAAACCAGACCACTCAGTGGAAATGAGGCTATAGTGGCTGGCCCTTTTGCTTTTGTTGTTGTTGTGCAATCCCTCGTTAGCTTGCACAGCTGCACTATTGAGGACCTTGCCAACCTTAAAAAGACACTAACAGAATTGGGGAAAATGAAGCAGCTTGGATCGAAACCATGCAGGGAGGAGCTCAGTTGAGGAGAGTGCACAAATGTAAAAGCACCAAAATATTTAATAAAATAATGAAAATGAAAAAAAAAAAACAGTTAACCCTGTTTTAAGCTAAGTATGGTTTTATCCCATTTTTGGATATACACGATCCATCGGTGTCAAAGTTACGTGTCTGACTGGTTGAACTGTTAGCTTGAGAGCTGTTGCCAGCAAATTTTTGCTTTTGGTTGCTGCGTCTAAAGTTTACTGTCATGGAAAAAGTGAGCGGTAACTGTTAAGCCCCAGTTTGACAAGGGATGGGTACCAACACTTAAGTAGTTGACAATGACGTCCTCACCAGAGTAATGTTTCATTACTCATGCATTGTACATGTGTTGTTTTATTTTATTTTCCTTTCTGTTAGTGTCACACACGTAACAGATCTGTCTGGGTTAAATTACAAAAAGGTACAAATTAATTTACAGTTCACTGAGTTCAACTCTTGCTGTATACACACAGAGGGTCTGTCAATGGTCATAATGTAAGAACATAGCAACAAAAACACAACCCAACACTCACATGCAGAGGATTTCCATGTCTGCAACTACTCTGGGAAGAATTTGATGATAACATTCATGCTCTTGTCACAACCCTCTTTGGTTGGTCAGGACATACCAGCATGAGGAGACAAGAATGAAGATCAGCCTAAAACTGGTGATGTAATTAAATCAGAATATATGGAAGTAGAAGGCAGATAATAAGACAATCCTACATTTCACTACTGCAGAAAGCAAAAACAGAAATGGATAAAAATGAGCATTTGGTGGCAAAGTTTGTCAATTTGATTTGATTGAACACAGCTCTCCAGTGCTGCTATGAATTAGGATTATTTGTTAGGCTGAGTGGTCACTTGAGGTAACATCTCACCCTAGTAGCTCCATGCAGAGAAAAGGAAGGGAAAGGTGTCCCCTAGTTCACCTGTTGTTTTATTGTAAAGAAGTTATTACATATGCTAAAAAAAAAAAAAAAAGTTGGATCTGTCAGGATAAGAGTTTCTGCAGCTGATGCTGTCTTTGTTTTTCCTTTTCTCTATTTTTCTGGGTGTGCTATTCACAGAGCAGCAAAATTCCCAGCCACATATGGATCATCTTGGTTTTATGAGAGAGAAGTCAAACTTGGTGAATTTTAAATATAAAATCGCCTCGCACTAAAATACACCTACAAACACACATGTATACTGTATGTTTCTGAAGTCATTATTTCTTTGACAGATACCAATATTTTTCATCAAGAGCACATCTTACCTTGTAGTGTAGATGGATCAGCCTGAGCTCATGTCTGTGATCAGACTAGTTCCAATCTACCGTGGTTGTGAGCGGTCCAAAGCAGGATGATCCAATCAACGTCCTTTAAAGCAGGAAGAGGCCAGAGCTACAAGTGAGACTACAGCAGGAAGTGGCTGTTCATACAGAGATTAGCATTGATGATAACGGCGTCAGTAACAGTTTTATCAAATCTTGACCACATTTCTTTATTAAATGAAAAACAAATAAGAGCACTCCAAACTTGTTTATAGAGAAGATATTTTGCTCCACTTCCAGCATGATTTTCTTAGTTTGTTCTATGAAATGGCTCATGTTCTGCGGCTCTAGAGTTAAGCTGTTCTTTAAGCAACCAATGAAAATGGTTTTAATCGCATTGATTAATGTGTTTCAAATGGCTTAATTGTGTTTATCCTATTTAAATCAGAATTGCAGTTTATGTTTGAGTTAATGAATGTAAGTTCTAATGCTCCTTAAATGGTAAACTTAATCCTGGTTATGATAAATCCTTGTGAAAGCTACATGTCTATCCTTTTTTTCTGAACCTTTTCTGTAATTGATTCCTAATTTAGAGTACAATTTTGCTCACTGGAGACAAAATCACTATTGAAACAGCCTATTAGATAACCAAAGTACCCCATCCTTTCTTTATGTGTTTCAGTAACAGTGAGATAATCTGAGGAGTTTAAGGGGACCTCAGGTCACTACATCCTACAAAAAGCATTTTATCTTCAACTCGGGCTGCAAATTCACATACAAGACTGTTAAAAGGTTTATGATAACACCCTGTGTGTTGAATGGCAGAGGACAATTTATGTAGACCGTGGTGTTGAAGTGTGAACGTCTTCAGCTTGCATAACCCCTCTGAGGTTACGCTCATATATTAGCCAGCTAAACAGCTGAGAGGGCTTGTGACCCATCTAAGGAATGGTGACAGCAGCAGTAAGTAGCATTGAGTTGCTATCAACACGCGCTAAGTAAGACGTTTGAAGTGTTAGGCATTGCTGCTGTGTAAGGACTTATTCTGGTTTCCTGGGGGCTTCTGACTTTGGAGAGATAAATGTTTAATAATCCCCGACCATTAAAGACTACCATCATTAGCATGCTTCTCAGATGTTTCCAAAGCTTTAATAAAGTGAACATTTCCACATAGTGTTTGTTCTTTTTACTGTCTTGATGGGGTTTGGAATAAGCGGCACATCAGAGCAACAAACAGATGTATTTTTATGTGAATGTTTACCCAACAGGCATGTGTAGCCATAGGGAATCAAAGTCATGGGACGCTTTGTCATTACGCAAACTGTGATTCATTTTAGCAAGCTGACTTTGTCCACATTCACTGAATCCCCTGCACAGTAGGTGAACAGATGGCTGAAGAACGTCCTGATAAGCGAGGCCCCTGGTGTGTGTGTGTGTGCGTGTGCGTGTGCGTGTGCGTGTGCGTGTGCGTGTGCGTGTGCGTGTGCGAGTGTGTGTGTGTGTGTGTGTGTGTGAGTTGGTATCTAGCGTGCAGTGTCCTGTCAGGTGATACAGAGGTGTCAGAGGCTGCTGTCTGACAGAGGAGCAGAGCACCACTCCAGACCAAATTTGGGCCCTCACTCCTCAGTGGGAGGGCTCTCATCGGACAAACACAGATGCCCACCTGAAACATTATAGAAATACCCCTGTCATTTTTAAAGAAGTCAAGCCTTTGGAACGTTTTAGAACAGAAATCATTGGAAATGTTTCTAAACTGTTTGAGAATAGAAAAGTATTAAGTCCTTTCATGCTAAATCAAGTTAATTTAGAGATAACAGTTACAGCAGGGCCGGGACATATATTAATTTAGGACATATATACATTTATAGGTGACACTTTGCTAGATTCAACTTATGAGATTGTCTGGTCATATGTTACATTAATTCCATATTTACAAGTTTGATGACTGCTAGAAGGTAGAGCTACTGATTGATGTAATCCATTAATTAAAATTTTCGCAGAAGATTTTAAAAAAGGAAATTCGATTTTTTTTTTCCTTGACTAACTCTGACACTTTTTGCACCCCCAGGGTTCAACCCTCTAGACATATTTCCATTATGGACCATTCAACAGCCCACAGGAAGTGTTCAGGAATAAGCAAAGCCTTTCAAAAGCATATCCTGTGTCGTTTCATCAATCACATTCATAACTGGCCAATCACATAATGTAGACTTTGTAGAACAAAATCTCACCAAAACATTTCCAAAATGGAGTTAAAACCCTTTCTATTGAGAAATGCTTTGAGTGTTTTTCTTTTTTCATTTAACAAAAGAATTGTGGCCCAGACCTGATAATACTACTAGCACTGTTAGCATTTTTGCTAATATCCGTGTGAGCAGTCACTTCCTGCTGTCGTCTTCTTTCGTAACTCTCACATATTCCTTGATTGAAAAGCTAAGAAAATCTGCAAGTTTATTTTTGGGCCATATCATCCAGTCCTGACTGTCAGAGTATGTTCACAGTTCCAGGTGCTTTATCCTACATCGACCATTGACAGAAATAACATAATTTTACACAACGTCTTATTTTCTGACCAGTTAAACTCAATTTAATTGCTGTTTAACTAGATGCTGCTATATGTATAAACATCAGTCCTCTCCATTTTATCAGTTATTATAGATGTTAATGTTAATGTTAATATTGGATTGAACTCTCTATCTGTGCTTTTTTTGTTGATTATACCTCCATAATAAATACCTTTGCAACCATGTAGAGCAGGGGTGGGCAACTATCAATGCCAACAGTAGTGTTAATTTTACCAGACATTTTTGTAGTCTAGTCCAGTCTTAGTCCATCTTCTATCGCCCTTGTTAGTTTTTATCACATTTAGTCAACTTCATCCTGTTTTTATTTAGTCAATTTTTTGTCAACCAAAAGCCAAGCATTTTAGTTTTTATCTTAGTCCAAAACAACGCCATTTTTGTTAGTCTAGTTTAGTTGATAAAAACTGTTGACATTTTAGTCTAGTTTTAGTAAGGACAATTATTTTATCCCTTTACCTTTTTTTGTCAGCAAATGATATAAGACGCATCTATCCATCCATCTAATCTAAAACAATTTTAAATTGCATTTTCTGTTATCATTTTGATAAAACCACAATTGTAAGGATTAAATTTGCATATTTATTTGAACCATCACAAATGAGACAAAAGGCTTGTACATCTGGCAAGACTCGTATGAAACAAAATAAAGTAAAGTGCCTTATGGACAACTGAAAATTGAATAAAATAAAGTGCCTCATTAAAATACTACTGTCTCCCACTAAAAGTTGTCAACAGGTAGAAGCTGCTCAGCACGAGACGAGTCAACAGTGCTCACATTAACCCTCAGACGACTGAAAATTTAAATACAAGAAAGTGCCTTATTTCTGTCTCTCTCTCTCCACTCTGAGTTACAACACAACAGTGCTTACATTAGTACAGCTCTAGCCTCTAACTTGTAAACAATAAAATAAAGTGCCTCATGGACAACTGAAAATTTAAATAAAATAAAATGGATCATTTCTGTCTCTCTCTCCCCACTTGGAGTTACTACAACACAACAGTGCTCACATTAGTACAGAACGGTTAACTTTCTTTTCTCAGCGTACAACATACAATTGACAGTCTAAATAACACCTGCCTGTGTCATTGTTTTGTTTTGGTATTGTTAAAGGAAATCAAAACTAAAGCAGTAGTTTCTAGTAACCAACTGTCACACATCAGTAAATTTAGGCCTTGTTTAGCTTGAGAAAATAAGTAGTAGTCACTTTGTTCACTACGTGCCAACGTGCTAACTGCTAAGAAGCTAGTGAAAGTTAGCCACCACTAGTTTGGGGTTGGTTTAAGCCAACATGCAACAATACCACGTTGGTTTATTGTTACGTTGTTCGTACCTGGATTTCTTTGTGATGAACTTTGATGTGTCTCTTCAAGTTTGTGGTGTTTTTCCCACCTATCTTCTGCCCACATTCCTTCCCTTCTGTTACAACCAAACAAATAGTTTTTCTCTCCGCGTCACGGTAGCGAAAATAGTTCCAAGCATCAAGTCTTCTCTTTCTCCAGAGCCCCTTGTGAAGCATTGACATTGCCATTTTAAGGTTGTAAGTTTATCTCTGAATCCTAACAGTACTTTTCAATGAAAAGTTTTCATTCATCTTCTGTCGGGGGTTTGTGTGTGACTATACCTGCCCGCTGTGAATTCAAAAGTGGGTGGGACCATGGCCAGGACAGAAACTAGGTTTCCCACCGGTGCTGTGCAAAGCAAGGCGCAGGCACAGCAGAGGAAACAGAACGTCAAATAATATATAATATAATATTTAGTCTCTTTTTAGTTCGTGAACGAAAAAGGCCATAGATTTTATCATAGTCTTTATTTAGTGAACAGCATTTTAGTATCATCTTGATTAGTCGACGAAAATCCACACTGATGTCGTCCTAGTTCTTGTTTATTCATGTGGGGTTTAGTCTCTCCTAGTCTAGTTTTCATCCGTTGAAAAGTGGGTGTTGACGAATATATTTTGTCTAGTTTTTGTTAACGAAATTAACACTAGCCAACAGGGCCACATTCCTTTTTTTTCTGTGGCTGAGGGCCGCACTGTTACACACGTGGACAAAATTGTTGGTACCCTTCATTTAATGAAAGAAAAACTCACATGGTCACTGAAATAACTTGAAAATAACAAAAGTAATAATAAATAAGAATTTACTGAGAATCAGCTAGTGAAAATCAGACATTGATTTTAAATTTAGGTTCAGTAGAAGTATTTTAAAAGAGAAAATAATGAAACTGGCTTGGACAAAAATGATGGTACCCCTACAAAGGATTGAAAATGGTCTCAGTAGGGACATGTTAAACTCAGGTGTGCCCTGTAATTATTATCACAGGTGTCTCCCTTGTAATCAGTCAGTCTGCCTATTTAAAGGCTGAAAAGTGGTCACTGTGCTGTTTGGTATCATAGTGTGTACCACACTGAACATGGACCACAGAAAGCTAAGGAGAGAGCTGTCTCAGGAGATTAGAAATAAAATTATAGACAAGCATGTTAAAGGTAAAGGCTATAAGACCATCTCCAAGCAGCTTGATGTTCCTGTGACTACAGCTGCACAGATTATTCAGAAGTTTATGGTCCACAGGACTAGACAGCCTCCCTGGACGTGGCTGCAGGAGGAAAACTGATGACAAACTGAAGAGACGGATAATACGAATGGAAACCAAAGAGCCCAGAACAACTTCCAAAGAGATTAGAGGTGAACTCTAAGGTCAAGGTACATCAGTGTCAGATCACACCATCCATCACTGTTTGAGCCAAAGTGGACTGAATGGAGGACATCACTGTTTAAAGCAAATAATAAAAAAGTGAGACTGGAATTTGCCAAAATGCATATTGACAAGCCACAAGGAGAATGTCCTTTGGACAGATGAGACAAAACTGGAGCTTTTTGGTAAGTCACATCAGCTCTATGTTCACAGACACAAAAATGAAGCATACAAAGAAAAGAACACTGTACCTACTGTGAAACATGGAGGAGGCTAAGTTATGTTCTGGGGCCGCTTTGCTACATCTGACACAGGGTGTCTTGAATCTGTGCAGGTACAATGAAATCTCAAGACTATCAAGACATTCTGGAGTGAAATGTGCTGCCCAGTGTCAGAAAGCTTGGTCTCAGTTGCAAGTCATGGGTCCTCCAACAGGATAATGAGTCAAAACACACAGCTAAAAACACCCAATAATGGCTCAGAACAAAACACTGGACTATTCTGAAGTGGCCTTCTTTGATCCCTGATCTAAATCCTGTTGAACATTTGTGGAAGGAGCTTAAAAATGCAGTCTGAACAAGACACCCTTCAAACCTGAGACACCTGGAGCAGTTTGGTCATGAGGAGTGGGCCAACATACCTGTGGACAGGTGTGGAAGTCTCACTGAGAGTTACAGAAATCACCTGATGACAGTTATTGACTCAAAAGGTTGTGCAACAACACATTAAGAGTACCATCATTTTTGTCCAGGCCAGTTTCTTTAGTTTGTTTTTTAACATAATTCTCTTGTACTACAATTCAAAAAGCAAAGTCTGATTTTCATTAGTTGATTTTCAGTAAATTTTTATTTATTATTACTTTTGTCAGTTTCAGCTTATTTCAGTGACCATGTGGGTTTTTCTCTCTTTAATGGAAGGGTACCAACAATTTTGTCCACGTCTGTACATATTGTTGACACTCTCAACAAGAAAATTATATAAATAAAAACAGCTTAACAAGGAATTATACCAACACTTATATGGGCCATTCTACCAAATTTGTCCAAACTGTGGTCCCACACTAAAAAACTATGTAACAAAACAATTAAGAATTCAGACTTTACATATTTACTAAGATTCTGTTATGATCTATTCAACACACAAGACAGCAAATAGATAGTAATAAGCTAAATATATACAAAATCATCATTTATAGTGTACTTTCTATTGGGAAGTGGTTGTCCCAACCCCTAAGCCCTACATTTTGACCTATGAAAATAAGACTTAAAAAATTTTGTTTTTTTTTTTCAATGATGTTTTTTAAAATATCTTGTTGATTTTGTTTAAACAGCATTGAAAAGATTTGGATGTATTGCGGGTTTATTTTTTAATTTAAAAAGATCATTCAAAAAATGCTGTCCCACGCTTTCATGTCACACCCGAAACACAGATAGTTTTACCACATAGGTTGAGCCTGTTTTTAGCCACACCCCTGCATTTCTGATCAGGCAGAGACTCAGCATCCCTCTACCTCATGGCATCATGGTGAGTAGTTACCTCTCATCATGTTGGAGTAAATGTGTTCCAAAATCTGAAAATCTGTCGGGAACATTTTTAATTGTCACTACCAAACACATATTCTCTGCAATTAGGTAAACTTTTGGAGGTTTAATGCAACATATTATGTTTTTATGGGTGTACACCTGTTCAAACACCCATTTGCTGGCCATGCGCTTAGTAGCATTTTTTAGTTATTAGCTAAAATTAGATAAAATTGTCACAACCGAAACAGATGGTAGAGTTTCGGTTGTGACAACATGTAATGGTCCACTCACTTAAGTCAATGTTTGATCATTATTACCTCTTAAAACATGTAGATAATGCTGATTCATGTTTTATATTATAAAGCATCAGGAGAAAGCAACAGGGAGAAATGAAAAAAACATCAATATGGCAAAACAAAATATTTGAAAAACTAGACTTTTAGCCCAAGGGTGTCGATCACGTTATTCTTAAGAAGTTGTTTGTTTTGTTTTAAGTTCATTAAAGTTCTTGCATAACACTTTCTGGTGTGTGTATTTTTTAAAAAATATATTTTTTGAAGGGACTGTGAGGAGTTTCTAAATAATTACAAAAAGTCTCACTTTTAGGTATATGCCTGATGGAAATACACACTTTAAGATGAGTTTTATAGCATCAAAATAGGTTATCTATAAATGCTATTCCTTAGCCTTCCGGTAGGGTCGGACCGGGCTGGATTGGCCTGGATACTCAACTTCAGGAACAAGACAATTAAACTAGAGCAAATGTATATTATTCTGACACGTTTTAAAGCACCACGCTGTAAGTAGTGATATATGGCCAGCTACAAAACTACAATACTAAGTTTTCTAAAAATTGCTTGTTGTCACACATCAAAAACTACCACTACGTAACTAGAAAGAGATACATTACCTCGTCGCTTTGCATCCTGAAAGTTGTTGAAAAAAGAAGTTGTAAAGCAATGCAGAGTTCTGAGGAAGGTCCGAGTTTCATTCATTTAGCATCACAACAAACACATGCTTTGGCTTGTGGTGCGTTCCAGTTGTAATCTGAAGTTGGAATTTCTGAGTTTCGAGTAGGAAACTGCAACTGAAACGTCCCTCGAAGTGGAAATTTCCTGCTGGGAACTCGGTGAAACCTCGCCACCCCTGAGTTGACAATCGAAGATGGATGCCCCCAGTGTGAACAGTTATTTAGCTCCTGTAATAATCAATTTATTTGCACTTCTGACTGGGGTGTGTTGCTCGAGATCAGCTGTATACAGGGGCTGCCGTCGAAAAGTCATTTTTGCTTAGGAAGGTTCCTAACGGAGTGAAATGAACCGGAAGTAGTTTGTGATTAGAGCTGTTCGAATAGTTTAAATGCATAGGAAAGGTGGCTCAATGCTTCCTTTATTATCTCCTTTAGCATAAGATACACCGGACCATCCTTTACGAAAGGAGAAGAGAATATTCTGTCCCACAATTCACCGCTGCAACAGCTTTTATAAACAGTGAGTATTCCGACTGCATCCGAATTCAACCAAATAATGACGAATGTTTACTAAAACCTGCCTTAACTTTCCAGCAGTCTGATTCTCTGAAGAGAGCAGGATATGAGACATTTGATGTTGATTATGTTTTAAACATGGTTCAATATTAATCATTTGTACACCATTAGATTGCAGTCTTAACAATGTATGCCTTTCTTTCCTTCAGTTCGTTTATTTTCATGCACTGATTGTTGTTCATGTTGATAATGAGAGGACAGATTTATTTAAATCTTCACTTCCAACATCGGTTATGCAGATGTAATTTTACCAGGTTATTAATGTTCAAATTGTCTGAAAGGAACAACATTTTCATGATTAATGAGCACTTCAATGATGCGTCTTTTGTAGTCCACCTTCAGAAAATTGTAGTTTCACCGCAGCAGTAACATCCGCCGTCACATGATGACGAAGCGTAGTGAAAGTGTAGTCGGATTCTCTCTGCACGGCAGTATTCCTTTCCTAAGTCCTTCTGTATTCTCCTTTCTCCTTTCCTTAACCTCATGACGTTTTCCATCAGGGTTAAGGAAAAGTAGATAGGAAAGGACTTAGGAGGTGACTATTCGACCACAGCCATAGTATTGTTAGACTTATATTTACAAAAATGCTGCCATAGTGATCATCACATTCTTCATACAACAACACAGGGTGTGCTAACAACAGCTAACAATAGCCTGGTAGATCGGCACGTTTTATTCTGACTTCAACTGGAACGCCGATAAGTCTGAGATGATGTCACTCCTAGTTCCGGGGCTACTGGAACGCAGCATTACGACAGTCGCCACGCGTGCTCATGGGTAGCAGAGTCTTAGTGTTGCCAGTATTAGATTCTCCTCATAGCACCTTTAAAAGCAATATCTTCAGAATGTTCAATAATTATAACTCATGTTTGACCCTCTGACTCCCAGCTCAACTGTTTGGCAGAAGTCAATACATTCAGGAATGTTTAATGTGTAAAAAAAAAAAAATCATTGTTTATTTGTGACAGAAAAAAACTGCTTTACCTGCTTAAACTACTTTTTAATGTTACAGTAGATGCGTTGTGATGTTTGAGTAGGCTAATGCTGGCCTTCAAAGTAAATGTCATTTGATTGATTATAAACATTTATGTTCATAATATTCCCAATGTAAGACATGTTTGAAGTTCATATTAAGCAATAAGGTGGAGGGAATATGATACAACCTGGCAAACAAAAAAATAGTGGTCACTACCAAAATAGTGCAGTCACAACCGAAACGGTGCAGTCACAACCGAAACACTGGGTGTTTTGTAAAAAATAAAGGATATTGAGTCATCAACTAACATTTTATGATGACTATTCATTAAATGTATGTTCAATTTCATAACTCATTAACTCTGAGATCTATATAATCAGTGGAATTCATTTTACAAGAAAAGATTGGATCTTGATTTTGATGAGTCTTAGAAATTGAACTTTGAAAAATGTTTAAAATATCATTTTTATTGATTTTGTTGTAAAACCCTTGAAGAAAAATTTGTGAAAATATTCTTTAGAGGGGGCATGGAAGTACAATATGAACAGTTCAATATAATACCTTTTATTGCAGTGTGTTGCTATGTTTCGGTTGTGACACATTTTGGGAGTGGAAAAAACATTTCAAGAACAAGCAGAAATTAAAATATGAATATTGACTGCACTATACGAGATATGTGTACCTTAGATATGGTACAACATATGTATGGACAAGGTTTTGGTGAAAAAAAGACTTAAAAAAAAAAAATTTCCAACCCTGCACTTTGGACAAATTTGGTAGAATGGCCCATATATTCTAACTAAAACTAATTTAAGCTTTTTTTTAATGCTTACCAGTTTTTAAAGCTCAAAATTATTACCATTACCATAGTTTCCAAATGTGTTTTTTTTTTTTTACCAATACTATAAATTTTATTTAATATCTCATAAAATATTTTTGAGATACAATCCTAGGAAAGTAAGAACTTTAATTACTTTTAAAAACACAAAGCACGTACCAGCAATTTAAGGTTAATAAAAATATTTTATCACCTATCCTAATTTATGCATTACGTAGTACTGGTTACTCATGATGAATCATGTTCAGCAACAGTTGTTTTGTTTCTTCATATTTCCACATTGTTTGGGGTTTTTTGGCAAATGACTGGTGGGCCGCATTGAGTGACGTGAAGGGCCACGTATGGCCCTTGGGCCGCCAGTTGCCCACCCCTGATGTAGAGCGATTGGCTGGCAACCAGTTCAGTATGTACCTCTCTTCTTGCCCAATGTCAGCTGATATGGGAAGTAACTTCAATGTTTGTATTACAAAAATAAAGTCTTACCATGGGATTGAAATAAGTGGTTAATGTTATGCTTTATACACACATGGACAAAATTGTTGGTACCCTTCTGTTAAAGACAGAAAGCCCAAAATGGCCACTGAAATGACTTCACACTGACAAAAGAAAGAATGAATAAAAATTTAACAAAAATCAACTAATGAAAATCAGACATTGCTTTTTAATTGCGGTTCAAAAGAATTATTTGAAAAAAAACAAAAAAATGAAACTGGCCTGGACAAAAATGATGGTACCCTTGACTTCCCATGACCTGCAACTGAGACCAAGCTTTCTGACACTGGGCAGCACATTTCACTCCAGAATGTCTTGATAGTCTTGAGATTTCATTGTACCTGCACAGATTCAAGACACCCTGTGCCAGATGTAGCAAAGCAGCCCCAGAACATAACTGAGCCTCCTCCATGTTTCACAGTAGGTACAGTGTTCTTTTCTTTGTATGCTTCATTTTTGTGTCTGTGAACATAGAGCTGATGTGACTTACCAAAAAGCTCCAGTTTTGTCTCATCTGTCCAAAGGACATTCTCCCAGAAGCTTTGTGACTTGTCAATATGCATTTTGGCAAATTCCAGTCTCACTTTTTTATTATTTGCTTTCGGCAGTCCTCCATCCAGTCCACTTTGGCTCAAACAGTGATGGATGGTGTGATCTGACACTGATGTACCTTGACCTTAGAGTTCACCTCTAATCTCTTTGGAAGTTGTTCTGGGCTCTTTGGTTTCCATTCGTATTATCCGTCTCTTCAGTTTGTCATCAGTTTTCCTCCTGCAGCCACGTCCAGGGAGGTTGGTTACAGTCCTGTGGACCATAAACTTCTGAATAATCTGTGCAGCTGTATTCACAGGAACATCAAGCTGCTTGGAGATGGTCTTATGGCCTTTACCTTTAACATGCTTGTCTATAATTTTCTTTCTAATCTCCTGAGACAGCTCTCTCCTTAGCTTTCTGTGGTCCATGTTAAGTGTGGTACACACCATGATACCAAACAGCACAGTGACGACTTGTAGCCCCATAACTAGGCCAACTGACTGATTACAATTTTGTAGACACCTGCTCTGCTAATTAGAGGACCCACCTTGATTGAACATGTCCCTATGGTCACATTATTCTCAGTCTTTCTAGGGGTACCTAAATTTTTGTCCAGGCCAGTTTCATGAGTTTATTTTTTAAAGTAATTCTCTTAAACCACGGTTCAAAAGCAATGTCTGATTTTCAATGGTAAATTTTCATATAATTTTTACTTATTTTAACTTTTGTCAGATTCAAATTATTTCTGTAACCATTGTGGGTTTTTCTTTAATTAAACGAGGGGTACCAACAATTTTGTCCACGTGTGTAGGTAATGCTGATGGAAATCAATGATTTTATGAAAAACATTAATATTAATAAAGATAATGTTAATCACAATTGCTTACTTTCAGGGTGGAAAATGTAATTTGTCATCTTTTGAGGCTTCAGAAATGTTCACCCTTTCCCCCCCTTATGGGCAGCCTTGCTTTCTGCTGACACACGTTTCTGCCTTTAGTAAGGAGGCATTTCAGTTTTACTCCTAAATTTGTCTCTGTCATTAGCCACAGTAAGACATTCCTTCTTTTTGAGGTTGATTGCTTGATTACGTTATGGGACATTAACTAATTGCAGGTTTATTTTGGGCACTGTCCGAGGAACAATGGGACTCCAGGTCAGAACATTTCCTATTCGGCAGCAGGAGAGTTTTCTTATTAAGATCTAGCAGTGGTCTTCTTTGTGTTCTTGTGTCTTTGTGTAAAATCTGAAGATGTTCTTCATTCTGAATCAATCACCTATGGAGACTTAGAATTCCTACACAGTTCAAATGGTGTGCGCTGGATTAGCACTGGGTAAAAAAAAAAGAATTGCAAATCTCACATTTGGCGCATTCAATGGAGCTTCATATCCTGCTGGTGTTAGATTTAAATGTAGACAGTTCAGATTTAACCCTGTGTTCTGGAAAGTGGTGAGTTATAGAGTTTAGCTGCAGTTGTGTGATTTTATTTCTTAGTACATAAAGTTTTATATAAGAAATGTGTGGGATGGTCCTCAGCTCTTTACCATCTTTGACTTTGATTTTGAGCTCCCAGCAGCTGATGGATGGATAAACCCTCACATTATTTCTGCTCTTTCCCAAAGCTCTCAATCTAAAAAGGTAAATTTACTCCATCTACATGATGGATAACACCATTATTTTATACTTAAGGTAGTCTTTATGCCTATCTTATTGTTTTACTCAATTGTACTTAAGTCTTCTGATTAAAGAGTCAATGTGTTTGTATCTGTTAATAAAAGATCCCTGAAAAATCTATTTTATTTTAATGTGCCTGTAACTGCCTGTAACCCCTTCTTCCCCCTCCCATCAGACGGCCAATCAGAACAGAGCTTATTATCATCGCGTACCCGTGCCCTCCTGGGTTGCCGTTATCCGGTAATTACCGGACTTTGACCGGTAAAATCTGCCGAAATCCGACATATTTTAACACCACCGGTCAAAATGTCCGGTGAAAAATATTCCCTCCAAGCTCAATTTTTATTTGAATATTCCCTCCAAGTAAAATTTGAATTAAAAAAGGCAATTTCCACGTCATTTTATTAAAAAAACAACAACAATAAAACCCCGAATCTAGTCCTGGTCTATGTGGAACAAAACTTTTTTTTTTCAGGCGGAACTAAACTTGTAGCACGGGTTTCATTTACTCCGACAAAGCGCGCACTACAACAACAATACAGCGGGAGACACATGTCGAAACAGGCGAAACTTAAAGACTTTTGTACTAAACAAAATAGTTCAGAGGAGAAAGATGGTGACGAGGCTGAAATCCCGGAGGCTGCAGCAGATGATGTCTTGCCTCCTGCCGAGAAGAAAAGGAAAAGTCGGTCGTTTCGGACCGAATGGATGGAAAAATATTCCTGGCTACGGTGCAAAGTAATGGATGGAACCGAAAAAATGTTTTGTTCACATTGTGAAAAGTCGGGCAAGAAGAATGGATTTACCAGAGGATCAACAAATATGAGAAGCTCATCTCTAATTGAGCACAGCTAGTGCAGTGATCACATCATCGCGGTCAGTTTATTTTCACAGCAAACAGCAATGAAAGGCCACTGTGAGAGGGCTACAGAAATACTGAGCAAGAAGTTGTACTCTCAGCTTAAAGTTGTGTTCCATATGACCAAAAATAATATCGCATGTCACCAGTACGAGGGGCTGACTGAGCTACTTGGAGCAGTTAAGGCTCCAGATTTTGTCACACCTGAAGACATTTACCGGCACAGCGACTCCGTTGCTGACATGGAGAAGGCGCTAGAAAGTGTTGTGATGAAGCAGCTGGATGACAAGCTAAAAGGGAGTGACTTCATTGGAGTTATTATTGATGAGACAGTTAATATAACCGTGGACAAGAAACTGATTATTTACGTCAAATTCGAAGTTAAAGGGAGAGTTGAAACACGTTTGCTGGGAAACTATGACGTGCACTCCGGGACTGCACAGTGCATTTTTAACAAACTGGTTGAGGTGCTCCGCGAGAGGGATGTGGAGCTGTCCCGCGTCATCAGCCTTGGCTCAGATGGAGCTAGTGTAATGATGGGGAAACGTGCTGGAGTTGGTGCACTTCTGAGGAGAGAGAGTGCATTTTCCATTCAGGTGCACTGTATTGCACATCGAGTTGCACTGGCCGCACAAGATGCTGCAAAATCTGTGGGCCAGATAGGGAAGCGCACTGTTGCCTCTGTGTACTCCTTTTACAAGCATTCAGCCAGCAGGACCAATCGCCTCCGTCAACTGACAGCAACGCTCAGTGACGAAGACATGACAAGTCTGAAGCAGCCGTGCGCTGTCCGCTGCACAAGGCAGTGGTAAGCATCAAAACTAACTGGCCTGCTCTTGTGATGGAGCTAAATGGAGAGGCTGTTGGAGGCAATGCCCAAGCCCAAGGTCTCCTGGGCCAAATCCAGCCATACAGCTTCATCGCTTTGACTCACACACTGGCTGATGTGTTACCTGTGATGACCAAACTGAATTTGATTTTCCAGAAAGACGATGTAAATCTGGCCACAATCAGACCAATGGTTCAAGCATCAATTGCGGCACTAACTCAGTTAAGAGATGCGCCCAGGCCAGAAGAGGAGCTGTTTCAGGCGGAGTGCGAAGACAGCATGTATAGGGATGTCCAGGTGACACATGCAGGTGACCGGGCCGTGCAGGCTTTCAAAAAAGACAGAGCGCACTACATCCAATGTTTAATTGATGCGTTACACGACTGATTCCCTGAGGATTCACTGGATCTACTTAACTGCTTTGATGTCCTTCTGAACCCCTCCCGCTACCCACAGGGAACGAGTGGTAAGTTGGAGCTTATTGGATAACCATACAGCCTACCGTGTAATCAAAATCATAACAAAATTAAATAATAGGCTATTCGTAGTATCTAATCTATAGGCTGCATGACAAAATGGCACTGTACTAAAAGTAAAGTTTATCTAGGTACCATGGGCCTGTTTGTTTTTCAAACATTGTTTATTGACGTTTCATTAAAAAAAAAAAAAAACACTGATCAATTATCACTCCATCTGTTCAGAGCTTCGGGAGTATGCTAAATCAGCCATCCAAACCATTATTGGTCATTTCGGCAAAGAAATTACCAGTGAGGACGAGTCTGCTGCAGCTACAGCTCCACTCATTGATGCCACAGGTGTGCAACGAGATGCCATCGCGGTGATGACAGCGCTTCGCCGTTATGGAGGCTTGAACTTCTCTACAGCCTGCGAAGTTCTCATCAGAGATTTCAGTGAAATCTACCCGGCGTGGGCCAAACTGGCCAAGATAGCCTGCGTGATCCCCGTGTCCAGTGTGCCAGCAGAGAGAGGTTTCTCCCTGCAGAACCGGATCAAAACAGCACAGTGAAGTCGCCTGGGGGAGAACAAAGTCACAAGACTGATGCACATTTCAAGTTGCGGGGAGACACTGCACACTTTTGATTTTAATGCAGCTGCTGCACACTTCAAACAAGCCAAAATGCGTAAAAAGTGAAGCAAAAAATGAGTGGGGAAAGCCTGAAACATGTGAAGGAATTTTTCGTTTTGTTTATATAGAGTTTTATTACGTAGCCTATGTATTTCAAGAGAAAAGCAGATTTTTTTTTTATTTCAAGTTGGCAGCACACCGCGTTATTAAATGAACAGTCCAGCTGTTGTTTTGTTTGCAGATTGTGTTATCTGAGAAAAAGACATTCTGTTTCTAAATGTTCATATTAAAGCAGCGCAAGCTTCTGCTGTGCAATATTTATTTTAGTTAACCAGTTGAGTCAGTTGATGGCACTCATTTTATTTGATACAGCCTATGCTTTAAAATAAAGTTTTATAAATTGACATGCTTTGATATTATTCTTATATGTACGTCGTACCATTTTAAGTCTGCCCCTTAACGTAAACGTGAGGATCCATGTAAACTTAATGGCATGACCTTAAAAGCACCAAATTAGTTGCCTTAACGAAATTTCGTTGGTAAATAATATGAAGACTTGTAAAATATAACTTCCATGAGGCTATTCACTCATGCAGTGACAGATCACCCTATAGAGTCCAAATGTCATAGTCGCTGTCAAGGTGCGGATCTTAACTGTCATTATTCAGGAGCTGTCCGCGGGACTCCGCTGTTTGACTCCTCATTACTCATTGACGCACAGTGCAGGGTTTTATAATCAGTTTTTGTGAACAGTCCACTCAGGTTGTTACACAACTTTACTTTGAAGATAGAACAAATGTTTCTAGGACCAAATCATTTATGTTTTTAAATCGCTTTGTCACATATAGCGACTAAGATTACATCGATTGAAAATACACCCCCACTTAATAACAGTAATAGATTTTTTTTACAGGCTTGCTTTGCAGGTGAGTACTTTATATATATATGTCCTGATCTTTGGGCATATCTTTGAATAAATTCCCCTAACACTCTATTGAAATTTAGTCTGCACGAAATTTGACAGGTGAGGGCGGGAGGGCGGGGCCCTTTGAAACCCCCCCCCCCCCCCCCCCAGCCTCGCGGAAGCTGCGGTTGTATACTTAATTGCAGCATTTAAGCTCAGTAAATTCAGATAATATTTGACCGGGAAATCAAACGCTTGTCCGGTAAATTGAAAACCTGCCGGTCACGTTGTCCGGTGCCATTTTTTTATAGGGGAAACCCTGGTGCCCTCATATCTGAGCATTTCCAAAGGGGAAGGGAAAAGAGCTGTGTCAGATCCTCTGCCAAGAAACAATTTCTATTTTTTCATTCAACCTAAATCAGATCCTTGCTTCACAGGTTAGTTCAGATTTTTTGAAGATAAGTTGCTCAAGGTCCATGGCTAGAATATAAATATGTTTGCCTGCGAGGTTTTTCTCTGGAGGAGAGCCCCCTGGGGGCTGTTGGTAGCTGGTACACAGTAGCAGTGTTAATTTTGACAGCACTTTTTAACTTAGTTTTAGCTTTTAGACTTTTGCCTAAAATATCTTCAAGTTTTTGTCATAATTTGGTCATCTAAATTGTTTTAATTTTAGCCAAGTTTTAGTTGATCAAATTTTGAAACATTTTTGCTCATGAGATCTACTGTAGATTTAGTTGACTAAAATAAGAATTATAAAGTGTGAGGCATTTTTCATGTTTCGTCTAAATTCTAAAGTCGTGTTTTGCCACCATGCAGCTAAGACAGTTGTGGCTGGATGTCCCTCATAACTTATCCAACCTTTCCACACAGCCAAAGTAGCTGTGATTGGAAATATTCCTCTTGTCCCTACTTGACCTATATGACCAAATTAGGTCTGATTGGATTAAGTCTAATTTTTATTTGTTGACAAAAATGTCAGTTAATGCAGTTTTAGTTTTGTCAGTGTACACTTGTTCTTTTTTTTTTTCTTTTGTGTTAGAATCTAGTTTTTGTCAGGGGAAAAAGATTGTTGATGAAAACTTTGACAAGAATACTTTGTTGAAAAAATTAACACCGCACACCTGCATATAGTGTCACAGAAAGGCACGAAATTCCCCCACTTACAGGTTAAAACTACTCAAAACCTGTGTTTGCTCAACAACACAATACAGTAAGATTGTTTATTGCCTTTAAATTTTCCTCGACAAAACCTTGTGTTTAGATTTTTAGAATGTGGTGACATAGGGGTCATGTATCCCTCCTCCATCAGCTGCCCAGGTCATCAGAGGATTACTCTGTGCATATGAACTAGAGCCCTGGACCTCAAGCTACCCCACTTCCAAAACCTGACTACCCTTTAATGGATACCCAAGACATGGTGTTAAAAGTAAAACACACAAGGACGTGGGACCTTTTTTACTTCTGTGTCCTCAAGTAAGCCTTGCTTCTTTTGCTGTTTCAGGTCCTTGCCTGGTTTGAAGAAGGAGAAGAAACTATCACAGCCTTTGTGGAGCCTTTTGTAATTTTACTCATTCTTATAGCCAATGCCATCGTTGGAGTTTGGCAGGTGAGGAATTTTCACATCTTTAGATTTATTGTATAGTAATGTATTTACTGAATAGTAACATAAACATGTAATTATTGGAGTTTAGTTGAAGAGTGATGTTTTTTCTTAGCCAGCCAGAGTCACATGACTCAAAGCTATCAATAGCTCTGTCTAAACAGAAGAACCTTAATGCTAAACATATCTGAGTTGATTAAGACTGGTCAACAATGAAGTTTTGATGGTTGCTAAGCTCAAGTTTTACTGTAGATTGATGCTTGATTAATTAATGCTTCTTTTAAACTCATACTGATGATGATGATTTTAAAGAAAGCATCCGCAGCAACGAACAGTATCTGAATTACACACCAGAGAAAGGTTTACTCATTTTTCCTCTAAGTTTGTTTAGGTCTTCTCTGAGCAGTGAGGTTGTCTCACTGATGAACTATGAGGATGCTTCTGGAGGGTAAAATTGAAAAATGTCAAGAGGTAGAAAATGATGTGATTAATAGTCCCATTCTAATAGAAGTAACATCTAAATGTCCCCAAAGTGAGACCTGATAAACTAAACATGCAGCTCTGAATGTTTACTGCCTCTTCAAAAGGAAAGGCTCTCTCACAGTTTATTTCAGCAAGGCCAAGAAGAGATGAGCATTACTTTTTGAGACATAATCAGTTCAAGTATTTGGGGCTAAATGTCATTTATTTATCCCAGGAGAGAAATGCTGAAGACGCAATTGAGGCACTGAAGGAGTACGAGCCTGAGATGGGGAAAGTGTACCGACAGGACAGGAAGACGGTGCAGAGGATCAAGGCCAGAGACATTGTGCCTGGGGACATCGTGGAGGTGGCTGGTAGGTCGACCATCTTTGCCTGTGCTGGTTTGAATTAACATGTTGTCAATGTTACTGTACTGTTATACTGTTGAGTTGGTTATTAAAGCATCTGGTAAATGAAATGTGAAACACTGACTGACAGAGATTTCCTCAGAATGATGCTGTTCTTGAAAGTTAAGGGTGCCCACTGGGGTCATCCCACCTAACAGATTTATATAGATGGATAGATAGATTGTCTATCTTTCTATCCATCTGCCTATCTACCAACTTACTCACTTAGTTTTTTTTGGCACATATCTGTTCCTTCGAGAAAGACATAAAACAACCATCTCTTAACTGATTATGTTGAGCTGGGGTTGTGATGTTTCATTGTTGATATGTTCCAACTGTACTAATAGGGTTCAGGAAAAAGGCTAATATTAATGGTTAGAAAATGCATGGAAAAGTTGAAACAACAGAAAAGGATGCTTCAGCTTTTACACATGATGTCAAACCTCAGTTTTTGCATCTACAGCAGTTGTTATTGAATGTTGTGGAGGTGCACTGCACATTGGTGTACCTTGAGAATTTCTACAAACATTTTGTTATTACAACAGCTAAACAAGAGGTGATGATTATGTTTTTATGTTTACCAAATTGTTGCTCAAAAAGCTGTAGCTTCTGTATAAACATGCACATTTAGTTAGACTTATACACATCAGGAGACCAAATTAAATGATAGTGTCTTTTGAATGTTGGGGTTGGAAAAAGAAAATAACTAATATCTCCAACCCATATATGTCAAAAAATATTAATACAATGTTAAAATCTGTGCTGAAATTCGCTGAGTAAAAGTAGTTTTTTTGAACCCAAGAAGCTGACATAATTTTATTATGATACAGTTTATGGGTGTCAAATATATTCCCCGAATTGAAGCATCATGATGTGGATGTAGATGAAGATGCATCCATGCAGGGACAGTCATTCAGCTTTTAATCTTACAGAGGCCGCAAAATCTGTTTTGTTTCTGAGGAAGAACAAACAAGTACAGAAAGATAAGTCTATGAGACTTATTTATTTTGGTCTTAAGTGATAGGATGTTTTTGCTGCAGTTGATCTCAAAATCCATTTCTAATGAAGGAAAGAGTTCATATTCTGACTGAATGTTTATTTAATCTAAAAAAAAGCCTGGTGCAGTAATATGGAAAGCGTTGCATCATGATTCACTGTGATTTAGAATCTAATTGATCATTTTGAGGGGCATTTCCTTAAAAGAGGTATAGCCAACTTTCTCTGTTGAAAAGTTGGGAGCCTTACCCTCAAATTCCACATAACGTGGAAGCACCGCGCAGCGCAGTGCAGCACCCATGAAATGTACTGCGCAGCACTTAGCTCTCATAGTTGTCTATCAGGCAAAGTCCACTGCATGTGCGCCAGCGCCATGTTGCTAATGTGCCAGCAATGTTGCCAAGGTGGTGGAAATTCGCTTCAGGTCTATTTTCTGTGCGGCCGCTTCCAAACCTCGTAAATTCACTATCGTTAAGAAAGCACCGGACAGGAAGTCACAGAGTGGAGTATCCAGAAATTTCAGAGTAAAACACAACGCAGTGTGTCTAAATTTCCTCAGTGGTTTGTCTTTACGTCGAACCCAGAGGAACAAACATCAGGTATATACAGTTGTGCCCAAAAGTTTACGCCCCCCAGCAGAATTTCTGATTATTTGGCCTATTCTCATTAAATATGAATGATAACACAAAAACCTTTCTGTCGCTCATGGTTAGTGGTTGGGTGAAGACATTTATTGAAAAAAAGATTAGTTTACTCTTTTTAAATCATAATGACAACAGAAACTTCAAAAATTACCCTGTTCAAAAGTTTACACCCCCCAGTTTTTAATACTTTATATTTCCTCCTTTAACATCAATAACAGCTTGAAATCTTTTGTGGTAGTTGTGGATGAGGGTCTTTATTTTCTCAGATGGTAAAACTGCCCATTCCTCTTGGCAAAAAGCCTCCAGCTCCTGTAAATGCTTTGGTTGTCTTGCATTAGCTGCATGTTTGAGATCTCCCCAGAGTGGCTCAATGATATTGAGGTCAGGAGACTGAGATGGCCACGTTAAAACCTTCACTTTCTTCTGCTGTAGCCAATGGCAGGTTGATTTGGCCTTGTGTTTTGGATCATTGTCATGTTGGAACGTCCAAGAACGTCCCATGCGCAGCCTCTGGGCCGATGACAGTAAATTTTCCTCCAGTATTTTCTGATAACATGCTGCATTCATCCTTCCATCAATTTTGACCAATTTTCCTGTGCCTTTGTAGCTCACGCATCCCCAAAACATCAATGATCCACCTCCGTGTTTTACAGTAGGAATGGTGTACTTTTCATCATGGGCCTTGTTGACTCCTCTCCAAATGTAACGTTTATGGTTGTGACTAAAAAGTTTAATTTTGGTTTCATCACTCCAAATGACTTTGTTCCAGAAGTTTTGAGGCTTATCTGTGCTGTTTGGTGTATTGTAAACGGGATATTTTGTGGCATTTGCGTAGAAATGGCTTTCTTCTGGTGACCCGACCATGCAGCCCATGTTTCTTCAAGTGTCTCCTTATTGTGGATCTTGAAACATCCACCCCAATTTCTTTCAGAGAGTTCTGTATTTCAGCTAAAGTTATTTGAGTTTTTTTCTTTGCATCTCTAACAATTGTCCTTGCAGTTGGAGCTGAAATTTTTGTTGGTCTGCCTAACCGTGGTTTGATTTCAACAGAATCCCTCTCTCCACTTCTTAATTAGAGTTTTAACAGTGCTTCTTGGTATCCTCAGTTCCTTAGATATCTTTTTAAATTCTTTTCCTGTTTTATACAGTTGGATTACCTTTTCTCACAGATCCTTTGACAATTCTTTTGCTTTACCCATGACACAGAAATTTCAACGCAGCACTGAGTGAAAGATGCACATGTCTGTCAGGAGCTCAGAAACTGAGCTTTTAAACACACACTGTGAATAAAAGCTAATAGATCACAGGTAAGGATGGTTACCTTTAGAAAACATGCAAACCCATTTGTGTCAAAATTTGTGTATTTTATCAGGACAAAACTGCCAGGGGGTGTAAACTCTTGAACAGGGTCAAAATTGAAGTTTCTGTTGTCATTATGGTTTAAAAAGAGTAAACTAATCTTTTTTTCAATAAATGTCTTCACCCAACCACTTACCATGAGTGACAGAAAGGTTTTTGTGTTATCATTCATATTTTCTGAGAAAAGGCCAAATAATCAGAAATTCTGCTGGGGGGTGTAAACTTTTGGGCACAACTGTATAACATTGTATATATGACACCAAACATCCTTTCTACAAGGACATAGGCTGATAGAAGTGGAATAAATCATGAAGCTGTGTGGCTGGGACCAGCAAAGGAACCTTAGAGAAGCAAAGAGAGGTGTTGTTATTTCTTTCCTCAGTCTATATCATGGTTTATGAACGTGTGACATCGCTATTCTTATGAGAGCTTGTGGTTCTCTCGGGATCAGCCCTCCTCCTACAGGGGTGCTCGCAACAGCGTGGCTTGGCACGCCCCTTTCAGTGGGGTTTGTTTGTTGGAGCATGGCGCTTTTGCGTTACGTGGAATTTAGGGTTAGAATGTGGGGAAAGTGACCACAGTCTGTAATCAGCCAAGCTGCCAGCACGAGGCAAGAGCCTCCATTGATAGGGTGTGTGGACATTACACATTAGGCTATCAGCATGTTCCGTCTTCTTCTTGCGAGAGAACCAAAGCTCACTGCAAGACTTTCATGGTACTCGAAGGCAGCCAACCAGAGCCACTCTCCCTCTAAAGTTACTGCACTCTTCAACTTGAACTGCATGTTGGTGCTTTAAAGCTCCACTTGACTGCTGGACAGAGGTTCAACCTTGGCATGGCAGGTCTCAGTTTCTCTATTCTTTGGCTCTCCCTCAGATAAAACCCACTATGGATGGATCAATAAGTCCGGTTGTGGTCATGGTTCATATTTAGCTCATGCTTGAATCCTACCCTCTCCCATCCCCATGTGCCACTGCAGAGATGACTCACCCCACAGGAGTGATGTATTTTGAGAAGTTATTAACCCATTGTCTCAAAGAGATGGATGCTAACACTATTAATATCCTCTTTACTTTATGTCTTTATGTATTTGTCCACATGCTGTAGTAGCATGCTGCCACACCTGTGTCCTCCATCAGCACACGCTTACCCTGCCAGGACTCCAGGATGTAAAGCTTTAATTTGAAAGAGAGCTGTTTTACCCAGAGGCACACAAACACGGCCATGCATGAACAGTTCTGCAAAGCGTAGACGGATGTGTTGAGGAATGCTGAACTCCCTAAAACAGTAGCGTTATCTTGATACTCTGTTTAACCCTGTGCCACTGAGGTGATGCATAGTTTTTTTCTGTGCATGGTATGGTGGTAGGTTTATTTCTAGCCGTCATAGGCCGGTGAGATTATGGAATGCAGTATTTATAGAGGCAGTGACAGTCGTGAAGATGACAGGTGTCTGGTCCCACCCGGTGCACACCCCTCCCATCCTGCTCCAGGGAGCGTTGCTGCTGTGGGGGGAGTGGGATGACGATCATTAGGACTCCTGAGTAACCTTGACAAGGACAAATGGAGAAGGAGTGCTCAGGGAAACAGAATGAGCCATGTTTATTAAGTAAAACAGTGCTCTGCATAGTTTGTCTGAGGAACACGGTGCCTATTATGGCATTTTGCTTAATTTGAACCAGAGCGAGGAGATGTTGGATCATTTGGCTGAAGTTTAAAGAAGAAGGTTCAGAGTCAGATGTGCTCTTCTCTTGATTATGAAAGGTTGCTCTTCAGAAACCCTTAATGAAGGTAGCTGGGGCTGTGCTGTCAGCAGCTCGAGTCAAACTGCAGCCCAGGAGGTAGCAGCAGTGAATGTTTGATACTGCAGTGAATCAAAGTACATCAGCTCAGTTTAACTCGCATATTCTCAAACCTCTTTCACAAAACTTCCTGACAGGCTTTTTTATGAATATGATTTTCCTGGAGCTTCAAAGTGACCCCTGCCATGCAGAGGAGGATTGTGATGACGCAGATGCAGGCTGCCCGGCTGCTGAGCCGAGCCAGAGGACACAGAGACGAGCCCTCTGTGGCTGCCTCAGCCATGAGAAGAATCCCTCGCAGCCAATCAGAGCTGCTCACTGTCAGGCTGCTGCTGTGGGTTTGAACACTGCCTCCTACTCACACTTCATCGCTCAGCCCCCCACCCCTGTGCTCACTGAAATTTGTTCAAGTATCATGGAAATAATATTAATTTTAAGCCTTGTTATGACACTTATCTGGTGTTAATAATTTCCTGTTTGTTTTTTTACCAAGATGCAGAGAACTAAGCACTTACCCGTCTGTGCGTCAGCCCTCTTCATCTGTTATAACAGTCATAGGGGACAATTTGCTTTTGGATGATACTGATTTGTTTGATTCTGGAAAGCATTTAACACTGGCGTGAGATGTTTCATAGAAAAATGAAGAAATGACTTTATATGAATATGTTTTCACCAAATCTTGAATAAAAAACTTTTTGATATTTAGTCACAAAAAATATATTGATACTCCACTATAAGTAGAGGGTATTTAATTTTTTTAAATGACTTAAATTGAGTTTTTAGGAGTCATCAACAATACACCTAAAAACCTGATGATTTTTTTGTGTTTTATCTAAAAAACTTTTTTTTACATTTGTTTATTTAAACAGAAGACAGTCCACTTTATTTAACATTGGCATGTAAATGTGCCAGATTTTAACCACAGGTGACTTTCCATCTGTGGTCCCTGGTATGTTGATATAATGCATTTGTTCAACTGTGTTAATCTTCAAATATAAAAAGTACATCAAACAGCAGTCAGAGGCAGCTGCCGGATGACAGATACACAGAATAACGTAAACTAAGGGTGCACCGAACATTCGGTGGCCGAATAGTGCAAAAAAAGCCATATTCGGCCTTCGGTGGAGTGAGCCAATAACAAGGCCGAATAGTACCCCCCCTCAGGAAGGGTCAGACACTCTCTTATCCACACTGCCGGAAACAACACAGTCACACAGGGTTAAACTCTTGACAAAGGTCCGCTGCACTCGGCCGTATAGCTTGGATGAAAAGCTGGTGGCTGAGCCTGCAAATAAGTGGAGGACGAAAGACTAAACTATATTTCAAGGAACACACAGCCTGGTCTTTGAATTTAAGTTTGCCATCAACGGTGTAGAACCAAAACTACTTCCACACAGCTCTCCTCAGAACAGTTACAGCCCAAATTAGAGCTGTTTACGTCCGCTCTGTCCGCTCCACTCGGAGCGGAAACTCTTTGGCTCGAGAGAGCACCGGATGTGACTGACGGTCAAGCTGCGCTCACAGCGCCCTCTGTTGGACGGAACAGTCCACTGCTCCAGACCTGATGTGTCGCCACACTCAATATTTTACATTCAAATATTTATTTACAATTCCATTACGGATATTTATTCCCATATTTGATCGGTTATTCAAATATTGAATATAAAGTGACAGCTTTAAAGCAGTATTGTTGGTATTATTGGTCTATTGGTATTTATCCATCAGTGTACATTAATATTTTGTAATGCATGTTTTGTTTTGTTTGAAGGCTTAATATGAATGAAAAACTTTGTTGGGCTTCTTTTGAAAAGCAAAGGCTACTGGAATATTAAAAATGTCATAACATTTAATAAACAATTGCTTTCTTTTAAAAACATGTCTAAAAATGTACTCTAAACTATTAATGCACCATCAAAAAATATAGTGAACTATTTTGCCGCCGCATTGGATATTCGGTTTGGTATTTGGTATTCGGCCCAGCATTTGTTTATTATTCGGTTTAGGCTTTGGCCACAAATTTTCATTTCGGTGCATCTCTAACGTAAACTCTACATTAATTAACAGGACACACCTGTAACAATAGAGAAGGTATGCCAAAGACAAACCATAACAAAAAGACCCTCAGAGTTAAAGTGCATCAGCTGTTTCATGTGCAGAATGCAGAGTGTAGATGTCGTCTGTAAATCTGACATCAATTCCAAAAGAAGGAAAATATCTAAAACGTCACTATATAACACAGACTGAAGGATTCATTAGGTGGTAATGTATTGCACCTCTATCTTACATAATGATTGTTTCATATGTGACCAATAATGCTGCAGTTTGAAATTTTATTTTATAAAAAAGAGCCATGGGAGTGTTCAGTGTAAAGAGAAGATAAAGTTGCTTATATTTAAGTTTGTGGATATTGGCATTTACAAATGATGTTTTAAAGTAAATATTACCAACCAACGAAAGACAGTAATTGTAAGTTAAGGGGAACAGCGATCTTTTACATGCAGAGGTGGAACAATCTTGACTGCCAAGCCAAAGAATCTGAAGCAAACTTTATATTTATAAATAAAATAAAAACCATCATGCTGAGAAAATATGAAATATGAAGAAAGGTTTAGTCATGACTCCTGTTTTTGTTGTAGGGTTTTGTAACCTAGAAATGCATAGCATTGGATTTTTGCCAATGTCTGATATGTTGATATTTTTTAATTACCAAAATGGACTTTGGTATTTTCTGCAAATTCAATATTACCTTCCACTGCTACGCTGATCACACCCAACTCTACCTTTTGTGTAATTCCAATTCCAATTCCCACACCCCTCTCTCACCTCCTGCCTATCTGAAATAAAATACTGGTTCACTTCACATTTCCTTAAATTAAACAGTGACAAATCAGAACTCCCTTTAATTGGCACTGACTCCATACTTTCAAAAGTTGACTCCTTCTCTCTCCATTGACAGCTCCTCGGTCTTTCCCTCCCCTCAGGTGAAGAGTCTGAGTGTCATCCTCGACAGCACACTATCCTTTCAGTCTCACATAAATAACATCACCCTGGCCGCTTACTTCCACCTCCGTAATATCAACCGCCTCCGCCCCTCCCTCACTCCTCACAGCACCTCCATTCTTGTCCATAGCCTCGTCACCTCCCGTCTAGACTTTTGTGACTCACTCCTTTTCGGCCTTCCTCAAAAGTCCCCTCCATAAACTCCAACTGGTCCAGAATTCAGCTGCCCACATCGTCACCAGAACCTCGTCCCACCATCACATCACCCCATCCTGCAGCAGCTCCACTGGCTCCCGGTCAAGCATAGGATAGAATTCAAACTGCTCCTGTACACCTTCAAGGCCATCCACAACCTTGTCCCTCCATATCTGTCAGACCTCCTCCACATTGCCACTCCAGCCTGCTCCTTCAGATCCTCTTCCTCGGCCCACCTCACTGTGCCCACTGCTTGCCTCAGCACCGTGGGGAGCAGGGCCTCCAGTCGTTCTGCTCCCCAGCTCTGGAACTCTCTCCCACCAGACATTCGAAACCTGACCTCCTTGTCTCTTTTTAAATCCAGACTCAAAACCCACCTGTTCCAAACTGCATACTCTTTACCATGAATATTCCACTCTTGTCCACATATCCATCACTCTCCGTTGTATTATGCTGATTTTATAGTTGTATTGATTTGTTGATTTTATTGTTGTTGTTTTATTCTGTACAATGTGCTTGGGTGTTTTGAAAGGCGCTTTTAAATAAAATGTATTCGTCCCACGTCTTCTCCCGCTTATCCGTGGTCGGGTTGTGGGGGCAGCAGCCTAAGCAGGGAAGCCCAGACTTCCCTCTCCCCGACCACCTTGTCCAGCTCTTTCCGGGGGATCCCGAGGCGTTCCCAGGCCAGCTGAGAGACATAGTCTCTCCAGTGTGTCCTGGGTCTTCCACGGAGCCGCCTACTGGTGGGACGTGCCCGGAACACCTCACCAGGGAGGCGTCCAGGAGGCATCCTGACCAGATGCCCAAGCCACATTATTTGGCTCCTCTCAACGCAAAGGAGCAGCGGCTCTCCTCTGAGCTCCTCAAGGATGACCAAACTTCTCACCCTATCTCTAAGGGAGAGCCCAGTCACCCTGCGAAGGAAGCCCATTTTGGCCGCTTGTACTCGCGATCCTGTTTTCTTGATCACGACCCACAGCTCGTGACCGTATATGAGGATAGGGGTGAAGATCGACCGGTAAATAGAGAGCTACGCCTTACAGCTCAGTTCCCTTTTTACCATGTCAGGCCGGTACAGTGCCCGCATCACTGCCAACGCCGCACCGACCCGCCTATCGATCTCCCGATCCACCCTTCCTCCACTCATGAACATGACCCAGAGATAATTGAACTCCTCCAGTTGGGGCAGGATCTCATCCTCGACCCGGAGAGAACACTCCAACCTCTCCCTGGTGATGACCATGGACTCGGATTTGGAGGTCCTGATTCTCATCCCAGCCGCTTCACACTCAGCTGCGAACCGATCCAGTAAGAGCTGAAGGTCACGGTCCAGTGAAGCCAACAGGACCACATCATCTGCAAAAAGCAGAGACCCAATCCTGAGGTCACAGAACCGGAACCCCTCAACACCCTGGCTGCGCCTAGAAATTCTGTCCATAAAAGTAATGAACAGAATCGGTGACAAAGGGCAGCCCTGGCAGAGTCCAACCCTCACCGGGAACGACTCATATGTACTGCCAGCAATGCGGACCAGACTCTGACACCGGTCATACAGGGAGTGGACAGCCCATATCAGGGGGTCCGCTACCCCATGTTCCCGGAGCACCCTCCTCAAGACCCCACGAGGAACACGTTCGAATGCCTTCTCCAGGTCCACAAAACACATGTGGACTGGTTGGGCAAACTCCCATGCAACCTCGAGCACCCTATGGAGGGTATAGAGCTGGTCCACAGTTCCACGACCAGGACGAAAACCATATTGCTCCTCCTGGCTCCGAGGTTCAACAATCCGACGGACCCTCCTCTCCAGTACCCCTGAATAGACCTTACCGGGGAGGCTGAGGAGTGTGATCCCCTTGTAGTTGGAGCACACCCTCCGGTCCCCCTTCTTGAAAAGAGGAACCACCACCCCAGTCTGCCAATCCAGTGGCACTGTCCCCGATGTCCACGCGATGTTGCAAAGACGTGTCAACCATGACAGCCCGACAACATCCAGGGCCTTGAGGAACTCCGGGCGGATCTCATCCACCCCCGGAGCCCTGCCACCGAGGAGCTTCTTGACCACCTCGGCAACCTCAGCTCCAGAGAATAAAATGTATTATTATTATTATTAATATTATTATAGTTCATATCAGAAAACATATTTACTAATGCAGTATGTAGCAGAGTGGAGAACTTGGGCTGTGTGCTTCGAGACAGATGACATCCCTCAGATATGCTCAATAACTTTCTTCCTCTTTTGTTTTCCATCAGTGAGAATAAATTGGCTGCTTATTATTAAAACCACAGTTCATCTTATGTGATTAATGTATTCATCACTTGTTATCACTGTTGTTTTTTTTTTACTCTTGCTGTAGATTAAAGCTTTTATCTCCAATCATCAATTTATCATAATGTTTTGGCATAATTTCAACAGCTTCTTGTTGCTGTAATTAATAGCAATTTCCTTAAGTTATTTCCAGCCTGTACTGTGACATGAACTGTCATGTTAACCTCAGAATTGAGAGGCAGCACTTTAAAAATGAAAAAAAAAAAACAAAACAAAAACCTTCTGACTGAGCAGACAAATGGAGCTAAACCAAAATAAATGCAACGATCTTTTGCCCAGTTTGAACTCAAGCTGAATGATAAATTACATTGCAATGGTTTTACCTCCTGAACTGTATATTATGGTGCTTTTCATGGAAAGCTTATGCAAAACACAAACGCACCCAGAGATGGTCGAGTTTAGCTGCATTTTTTTGATAAACCTAACAAAGAAAGTTATGACTTTAAGCCTGTAGTTTTGTCCTTGTTATTAACCATTAATGAAATTGTTTAAAAGGAATTTGCATGAGCAGTTCCCTGTTTTTAACCTCACTTAACATTCACTTTCCTGTGCTTTTCGGCATCTGTAATTGTCTTAAGCATTGCACACACTACAAAATCATTTGGCTTGGTTTCCCACTTTCGACCAAGACAGCAAATGGTCAGTTATCTGTTGGTCCTAATGATAGTATTACCTGATTGTTCTGAGGTGTGATTATATACACCTTATATATGTTTGAGTCAAATTTTCACATCAGAAGATGATCAGGGATTTGAAATAGTAAATATTAAATATGTTTGAAATTTACAAACAGAAATCCTGCCTGTGTTTTGTCTCATGAAAAAAAACAATCAGAAAGTAAGATAGTGTAAGCAGGAAGGAAAAGCAACCATGTCAACAAGAGTAAATCATGAGAGTGAATCATAAAAATGGATAAATGTCAGAAACAGAAGTCCAAATCATTGATTTGTTGCAACACATTAGTGGCTACACAGCATAAGCTGAAAATTATATTTGACAAATTGTAAAGGAGAGGAGCTGAACGGAAATCACGACAGCCAAGGATGTCGTAGGACGCTAATTGCTAGCTGCATTTAGCCTGAATTCCTCCTGATGTTGTCTTCCATGTTTGTTTACACCAGTGTTGTATTTGATCACGTTAGATTACATGCTACAAAAATAAAAATGTTTTTGTCTGCCAGGCTTCAGTCAAGAAAGTGCCCTTTCCTAACCATCAATGACTATATGACGAGATAATCCCTTATGACACACAAGGTAATTATTTCTATAACTACAATTGAAAAAGGCTGAGGAAGAAAAAAAAAAAAACGTTTTCAAACATGGAATTTGAAGATAATGTAAAAACTGGTATGGTCTCCATCGAAAAGCACATAAATGACAGCATGATACTTTTTAGGTCATGTGACTGACATGACATGACACGTCCTGTGATGTTTTTGGATACGTTTACATGAGAGCTTAAATTCCCCTTTTATTCAGGTTGAAACTTAAATCCACTTTAGAAATATCAAAAATGACCATGTAAACACTTAATTCTGAATGAAAGGGATGAATCCGAATTAAACTTAATAGTATTGTAGGTGGCTGGTTTATTCTAATTTTAAATGTAAATGTAATAATTCCTTGATCATGTATAAGTTAATTCTGCTTTAAATTAAATCCGGTCTGCGCATGCTTTGTTGCCTTGTCCTGTCACCAAGATTCACATATTCTGTGCTGATGGGAGCTGGATGGCCACCTGAAACAAGTGTTAAACTCGAGCCGAGACACTTTATTTAATCAGAGCAGTGGAAGATTTGGAAATAATGAAAAGAGTGGATGGATGTAAGCAGAAATATGCGGACATTTTTAAAGTTGTAGCATCCCTGACAGAGATGCTGGAAACGCTGAATTAAATAAAGACAAATAAATGTGTTTTCCATGTTAACCTCAATTCGGAATTACCGTTGTCATGTTAACGCGAAGGAGAATATTTTAATTCCCAATAACTTAATACTGAATACTTAATTCTGAATTACCAAACATCATGTAACTGTGGCCATTGTTTCACATGAGATCATTTATGTCGCAGGTGATTTATTGTGCTGCCCAGGTTTGGATGTTATACTCTACTGGTTAAACTAAACCTTACAAAAGAAGTGCAACCAACCAACCGACTTGGCCAAAGTTGAACTTAACAAGTTTCAATGAAGAGTTTAGAGAGGTCTTCAACCCAAAACTTAAAGATCAAATTTTTGCTAACCTGCTGCATCAAGCTGAGGCTGAATCATAAATCAGACCAGATAGTCCAGATTTTCACTGTAATCTAGATTTGAAATCACAACCCAATTCAGCTCATTGTCTTTCTTTAGTTTAAGTAATAATATAAGTAGATTGTTTAGCGTTGAGTTCACTCAGTTCTTTCTTTTCAACAAACAGCCCAAACTGAACACTGCAGGTTTACAGTGTGGTGGTGGTGGGGGCTCCTCTCTTTGTATTCTGGCCTTTCCTGTGAGCAGCAGCACACAGTGGGTTTGCTCTGAGCTGCCTGTGAAGTTGTGGAGTCTGATCGTGGCGGGGGCTCATGTGGGGCTGTGTAGGAGGGAGGATCTCGCATCTGCTCCCATTGTGCTGGAGAGAGATGACCTTATAGGGAAGCGCTTTGTGGATCCCACCCCACCATGCCCGATGCACATTGCACAGTGACCCTACCCATCAGGCCTCGTATCCCCACTAAGATTCCAGACACCATGGATAGTATGTGGCATTTAATGTGGTCTGGCAAGCATCCTTTGTCACTGAGGGACGCTCTTTTGGCAAAGTTTCTCAAGATGTCAGCAAGACGGAGAGAAAGTCTCATCTTGCCAACGGGCTTTTAAAATGAAATACACTTAATTTGTTGTTAAGAGCTTGAGAAGGGCAGATAGATGTAATTCAAACCAAAGCGTGCTGGAGAAAGGCAGTAACTGTAGGAGTCATTTGGCAAAGAGCTGAGCAGAGAAAGGTTTGTGAAGTATGTAAGTAACTGATTGCGTAATCATGAAGGGCAAAATGTGAGTAGGAATATTAATCTTGATCGCTGCTCATTGCAGCTGCTGTTAGCACTCATAATCGTCTGCTACTAATTTCAGCCCCTACCAGGTGACATCATTTGACCCCAGGTCACACTGTACAGGCTACGGTTTGGTGTTGTTTTGAGTTAATCAGTTTAGGTCCTGATCCCCTGTTGCACTTGTCAGTTCCGGCTTATGTGGCTTCTTTATTGCAATTCCCCACATTTTGGAGATTCAATACAACAATAATTTCAAGATCAAGATCTACATATCATTTACTTTAATAATTGTAATTTATTTATTTGATAGGGGCAGTGCACATTGATGAACATATGTCCAGAGAACAATACATGTAAATATGCCGGAGTATAGCAACAGTGCTAATTTACATCCGCAGTCCCAAGACAGGTAACACACAAAGACGATACCAAAGACACCACACACAAAAGCTGGATATGAGAGGACAACAGATCACAAATAAAGCACATCACAGGACAGGACATTTCTAATAACTCAAGAGTAAGCGGTGGGGTTGCTTGTTTTGATTTTAATATCCTTACAGTGAACTTTCAGCTGTGACAGAATTTTCTCTTTCGTCTATTTATAAAAAATAAACTCATTGATAAATGTTGTCCTCTGTTTGTTGTCTCTGATTGATGTCTGGATAACAGGCTTAAATCTATGAATACCAGCTGTGTTTTTCCCTCCTAACCTAAAGAGACTCTGACAGCCTACACTGTCCTGGAAAACAAAGTGGTATGGTATCCAAACCATGTAGAATCGAGGAAGTAGGCTGTTACCCAGTGAAAAAGCACTGTTTGTTGTTGTTTGTGCTCACTGCCTCGGTCGAGGTCGATTTGAATGTGTGCTGAACAATATTGAGGAAATTGATAAAAAATATTTGAGCATAAAGAAAGATGCTGATTAACAAGTTGCTATCAAAACTGGAAGAGGTTTTTAATTCCCAGCCCCAGTGACAGCAGCCAACAAATAAGAGTCTTGAACACCATATGGCGATCACAACAGAGGGGTAATGTTATATGGCACCAATATAAATGACACATCTGTCAAAGCAAAATGTTTTATTATGCACCAGAGCTGCAGACCTCAAAATCATATTTACTTTGGTTGATAAAGAGGTAACATAATCATATATCATAATTTGACAAGAATTAAACTTGTTAAATAAATGTCTCACGTTGCTTTGTAGAATGGAGATAATAAGGATTTTAAAAAGTATTTAAAGGATAAGTTCGGTTTCTACAGCTTTCACATTTGTAGCGATTAGAAATTTGGCAGCGTTAAATCTGAAAGATTTAGTTGTTAAATTATGAATTATTATTAATTAACAATTCACTGTATTGTTCTCGTTGGGGGCACCAGCCTTTTAATAAGGCAAACCTTAATTTAATTAATTAATTACCCATTTAATTCCCTTAAATAAAGTAAATTAATCAAATCAAGTTTATCAATCTCAAAATCTTAAGGCAGAATTCTCGCTTCAGGGACACTGAATTCTGAAGAACACTAACAGACAGTGAGTTTAAAATCAATAATCACAAATTTATTAAAATGAAAATGGTTACAATGCATGAAAATAAACGGTAGATTATAGATGAAATAAGAATAAACAATAAATTGAATGGAAACCAGGAAACATAAAACGATGGTGAGTGAGTGTATATGCCTAAAGAATTTATGACCTATACGAAGATCTGTGAAGAATTTCGGAGAGAATTTGGATTTAATTAATCTAAATGTCAGAACACTTTTTAGTTTAAGAGCGCATCAAGCCTCCTTTTAAGTACAAAGTAACTGGACGTTTGCCTACTTGGTCGTAGAAGACTCGTGGTTCTCTCTGAGGTTCGGAAGGTCCAGGCTACGGGTGGCTCACGTCAGACCGTTGTGGATCAAGTTGATTCGGGTTGGTTCAGCTTGGGAAGCCGAACGGCAGGTCTGTGGTCCGAGTCCAACCAGCGCCCCACGGATCCTTCTGCAGTTCGATCAGAGGCCCCTCTGGCAAACGTAGACTTTGAAGACTTTGAAGTGGGCCGTGGCTCAAAAACTCTCAAAAGGGTTTTGACGAGAAGATGAAAAATCTGATCCGCAGAAGTATCTTTAGACACCGTCACTGGCCAGGTTAACGATGTCTCACAGACGACTATGCGAGATCAAAAAGATCAAAATCAAAATAATGCTGTGCAGGCTTTTGAGGATTTAGATATTCAGACTTTCAAAATTAAATCTGAATATAAAAGTTGTTAATCTGCGGATCAAAGTTGCTCTCTAATAAAAATGAATAAAAGTATGCGCGTTCAGCATAAGAAAAGAACTACACGTGCCGGTAAGACAGAGGCCTAACAGTGTAGTCAAAACGAAGTAACGAGGAAGAAAGTAACGGAAGGAAAGAGTGATTACAACGATGAGGACAGCGGAAACGAGAGAGCGAGGAACGAGAGAGAAACGAGAGAGGAACGAGAGAGGGGAACGAGAGAGGAACGAGAGAGGGCCGCGCTCTCAGTTATAAGGCCCCACGGAGTGGGCGGGTGGTGACATCATATGCCGATTCTCGTCTATAACTATTATTATTAAGTAATAATTAAGTTAATTACTCATATCACTCAACTCACCATAAGTATAAGGTCTCAAACCACATGCACAAATGACAAGATGGTGACATCAAACAATTCTAATGCATTTAAAGAAAAACACACAAAAAGTAACTATAACTCGGTTATTGTCAGGCTTGCTGTGAATCAAGAACACAGGGTTGTGTATAACTGTGGACAAACTAATATTACGTGATAGGCACTGTTAAAATACATATCAACACATATTGATTACATTATCCCTAGATGTTGCAATCAAAGCAACGCATGTCCAGGATTGTGTCATACCAAGAAAAGTCACTAGGTGGAGCTGTTGGTCTTTTAAGAAAATTCACAGATCAATTAGATTTGGCTTTTTATTCAATTCTAGTAGTTATCTCGATAAGTAGACATGGTAGACAGTTCATTCAAAGTACACTGGAATGTACATCACACCCTGAGTACACATTTTAGGTCTTAGAACTCTGATATCAGTTCCATACAGTCAATTCTGCAATCAGAAGTTATCTGGAGGGTTTTAGGGACCTAACAGAATAGTCAGGTCTCAAGAGATCCATTGAAGTTATTTACGATCTGCAGCTGTTACGCCAGTCCTTTCGAGGAGATAAGGAGGATCAGGATTGTTTACACAAGTTGGTGAAGTGTGAAAGGCCTGTAAACAAGAACCAGGTGAGAAACAGTTCAGAGAGGAATCTCCGGGACAGGCTGACGCCAGTCGGGGTCTTGGCGACTCACATACTGCTTGATTTCCCCCCAACGTGTCGGAGGTTATCCTAAATCAGATAGAGCTTTGTCATAGCAAATGCAGATGGTGGGTCGCTTGGTGGTCACGAAAACAGAAATCAGACCTCAATTTACGACGTGGAGGTGTTATTCTCACAGAGCAGGGGACCAAGGAAGAGGCCCAGGGGGTCATTTGGGAATTGGTATGAGAGCTCCAACTCTCCTTTTGAATCTTAATGTTCCCTGATGCTACACATTGTTTATAGAATGAAGTAGAACAATATACTCACCCAGAAGGCTTTCCTGATCCAAACAGTGCTTCGGGAGATATTTTGATCCAAAATCGAGCGGCGGCGGGGGGTACTTCCGGAACAGCGATATGTGAGGACATGATCTCCAGAGCTCCACATAAGACAGCAATAATTCCCGTATAAACAGAATAGACCAATATCCTTAAAGCTGGGGTTGGCAATTTTGGAAAACTAGCATGAATTTGAAAGTAGCATCTCCTCAGGTCTCCGCTTAACCCCCTTGATTGGTTTAAAGACAGGTGTCCCGGCATTATTAATGGTTGGGGTTTTCCCTGTTTTACTCCTGCTGTAGATCGCGGATATTTTTCGCTCTGTTTTAAGAACACATTATGAGTTGATTACCATTGGGTCATTAAGACCATTTTAACCAGTATTACAGTGTATCTAAATCAAATCGCCAACCCCAGCTTTAAGACTGTTCATCAACAAAATATATCACTTGAGATACCAGAGAGAAGAAATAGAGGTTTAAGCGGAATGTCAGGCTCGAAAATGCTGAAAAAAAGTGAAGCTCCGAAAGCGGCCTACAAAGCACCGAGCTCTCCCACTGAGTCACCGCCGGCAACAACCGGCTCTAGCTCCGAGATGGCTATGCTAATGGAAGCGATAAGCAGATCTGAGCGGTCTGTACTGACGAGAATTGATGTTCTGGACAAGAAAGTGGGCCTACAATCACGCGAACTGAACAAAAGGATCGACCCTGTGTCTACTGATGTGAAAGGTCAGATTAATGCAGTTCGCTCAGACCTTATGGCAAAAATTGAACCCGTTAGTGCTGCCTGTGCTGATCACGAAGCCCCCCTCATTAGCCTACAAGATGCTACAAACACATACTCTGATAGAGTGGTTGAATTAGAGAATCAGGTGCTCCAGCTAAAGAGTGATGTGGACAAACTGAACCAGAAAACTGAGGACTCGGAAGGTAGACAACGTCGTTGCATTATACGAATCCTTGGGATTAAGGAAAAGTTCGAGGCGGGCTCATGGCCGACCGAGTCGGTATCCAAACTACTTCAGGAGACCATAGGGCTGGATTCACTGCCTACACTGGACCGGGCACATCGGAGCTTGCAACCGGAACCCGTGAGAGGAACTTGGCCCCGGGCCTTCATCATTAAATTTCACTATTACCAAGAGGAAGTGGAGGTACTAAAGAAAGCAGCGAGGATGAGCCCAATAACCTACAAGGGTGACAAGCTAATGATTTTTCCGGATTTTCCACCCTCTGTGGTGAAACGCAGAGGGACATTTAAAGATGTCAAAGAGCTCCTGCACCAGTGCCATGACTCCAAATTCGGAATGCTCTACCCTGCAAGGTTCAGGATCTCCTCCCCACTTGGTGAGAAAGTATTCAGTGACCCAACTGCTGCTGTGGACTATATTAAGAGACATGATCTTTTGGAGCAAAATCATTGAGATAAGTATCAATGGATACAGGTGATGACTGTTAAAGACCACTTAATACTAAGGATCATAACTCAGAGGTTTGACATAGTCCCAACTGTGTTATTCTAGGTTGAATGATGACATATAATCTCTGATTTCTTACTCTGTCCCAGGATTATTATTCTTTCCTTTCTCTATTTAGTTACTATTATGTTACTAAATAGTTTGTTAGATAGATGTTTTGTCCCTCTAAGACAAGACAGTCTGGCTGCAGACCTGCACTGACAGGACCCAGCTTTGCAGACCTGCACTGAGAGGACCCGACGTCAGGTTTTTTTTTTTTTCTCACATGCTCTGGCTGCAGACCTGCACTGACAGGACCGGAAGCTGATTTGAAGTCTTTCAAAATAAAAGCGAATATACCGGAAACACTTATTTTCGTCAAAAGTTTATTCAAAACCTTTCAGAAATAAAAGCCATTACACTGGGAAGAATGTTTAAATGCCAACGACAGTGAAAGCCCTCTCATGTCAAACTTATTTCATACATATATCTAAATAATACATCCATGTCTAATCCTAAAGTTAACCTATTTAGCCCTAGCCACTGCTACCCTAACTACGATAACAGCGCTTAATTTGCTTTTAATACTTAAGCAGTCTGCTTACAGTGATCACTTTGGGTGTTTTCATACATGTTTAAATGCCACAGGCAGTGACAGCCTGTCATGTCAAGCTTATCTCATAGATATATCTAAATAAAACATCCATGTCCAATCCAAAAGTTAGCCTAGTTAGCGCTAGCCTCCGTCAGGCTAGCGCTAACTAAGCTAACTTTTGGATTGGATTGCAGCGCGAAAAACACCCAAAAGTCCAAAAGTCATTTCTTTCCAATAAATATTATGACACAGAGCAGTATATAATGGAAAAGACAACGTTTGTAATGGAATAAAGACTGTTCCTGTTTCTTCGAAAAAGACGAAAAGTAGTCACTCGACTATAACTCAGCTTCTCTCTTTACGGGAAAAAAACACACTGGAGCATGTGATGTGAGAAAAAAAACATGACGTTGGGTCCTCTCAGTGCAGGGGGTCCTCTCAGTGCAGGTCTGCAACGCTGGGTCCTCTCAGTGCAGGTCTGCAGCCAGACCCCTCTCTTCTAAGAGGACATACCTGAATCACATTTAGTTTGTTTTAAATAATTTTTTACAAATTTTATTTCCTCTCTCTCTCTAATCTCACTGCAAATATTAGACAATATTAGATCACAGACTGTCTGTGATACAATTTTATTTGTATGATAAAATTGACGTTCGAGTTTTTAGGATATTAAAGTTTTATTCTTTTGTTTTGGGATTACAAATTAAACAGAATTAGATGTGGAGCTATAAGAAGAAGAAGTGCAAGTTAGGCACGTTAGGTTTTAAGGTAGTTAAACTACGGCTCCATCTCGCAAGGTATGGCTCTGCTACAAAGGGGTGGGGATCATCTCTTGTTTGGGGAGCGATGTAAGTGGGTAAATGTTTTGTGTTTTCATTTTAAGTTGTTTTTGCAATGTTTGTTTTTTTTTTTATTTTTGCAAAGTTTACAATTTCACAATGTCTTATTTCATATTGAGCGCTCTTTTTTTTCCCATGTCATTTCCTTGTGTCGGCTGTTGGATGACTGCGAAGAATAGTTACATAGGCAGGGCCCCAACCACAATTATTACCTGGAATATTTAAGGAGTTAATAATCCAAAGAAATGTAATACAATATTTGATCACCTTCTTACCTTAAAACCAGATATAATCTATTTACAAGAAACACACCTTCGCACAACTGAGCACCATAAACTCAAAAAGACATGGATAGGTCAAGTTTTCCACTCAAAATTTGATGCGAGAGGAAGAGGAGCTGCAATACTTATTAGAAAAAATTTCCCTTTTACTGCTTCTAATGTCATCTCTGATACAAATGGACGATATATTGTGGTTTCTGGCAAGTTGTGTAATATGTCTGTAATATTAGCCAATATTTATGCCCCAAATTGGGATGATTTCAAATTGTTCTCTAGGCTCATCACAAATTTACCAAACCTTAATACTCATCATCTAATACTTGGTGGTGATTTAACTGTGTCCTAAACCCAGGCCTGGATTGATCCTCAACCAAGCAGACTGACTCCCTTTTCAAATCTGCCACAGTTATCAGTTCTTTTCTCCAAGAATATAACGTTATAGATCCATGGTGGGCAACTAATCTGACCTCTAAACAATACTCTTTTTTTTCTTCTGTACATCAGTCCTATTCGGGGATTGACTATTTCCTAAAAGAAAAAATATTTCTCCCTAATGTTTCTTCTTGTAAACATCATGCCATAGTAATATCTGACCATTCTCCTGTCCAATTGGACATTGTACTCCCAGACAGCTACCCCCCTCAAAGGACATGGAGATTTGACCCTTCGGTGCTATCTGATGAGGATTTTACTGCTTTTATCTCCAAAGAAATAGATTCTTTTTTAGAAATTAATGACACACCGGAGGTTTCCAAATCTACTGTTTGGGAGACACTTCAAGCGTTTTCTTTTTTTTGAAACTTGATCTTTATTTAACACATATATTCACATACAAACATAACATTTAGGAGATGCTTTCATACTTGACAATAATAATACAGACAATGCACAAAACCATCTTTACATTTTCCGTGACATTATTCCTTTTTTTGTTTTTTTTCACAAGTCCATCCTATAGTTCAGTTGGACCTACTTATAGGTCATTTCGTTTACCCCTGTACATGGTACTTAAACATACAACAGTATTAATTCCATCAACTGTAGTAAGATATTTAGCTGTACGTGTTGACATCATCCATATACCAATGTTATGATTAATATCAGAACTCTATCTTTCCAAAGAAGTACCACTAACTACATGCCTTCGCCTATATGGTGAACCTGTGTAGTCATCCCAATCTGAACAACTGTATTTAAGACTAGTATCAGAAAATGAAAATAAATCAAAATAAGTGAGAATAATATCCGAAAATAAATAAATCCATTAAATAAAAAGAAAGAAATGAAAATAAATATAGAGGTACCTAGGGTCCATGCATTGTTTGAATTACTGAAGACCATTTGTCATAAAATCTTTCAATTTTCCCCTGTAGCCTTGCTGTAATTTTCTCCATAATCAAAACATTCCTTAGTTTTTCTCTCCATTCCGTTATGCTAGGAGGCTGTGGCTTCAGCCAGGATGCTGTTATTGTTTTTTTTTTTGCAATTAGAAGTTAAACTCTCAACAAGTAAATTAAGTAAATTAAGTCTTTATTCATAAATTCTTCCGGTGCTATACCTAGTATAAAAAGTGACAGGTCTAAAGTAAAATTAATGCCCAAACTTATATTGATTTCATTTTTAATATTTTTCCAAAAATTAGTAATTTTGGGACAATCCCAAAATAATGTGTGAAATCTCCAACTTTTCCACAGCCTCTCCAGCACAGCTCAGATGTATTGCTGAATTTAGAGGTAATGAATGGAGTGTTAAAAAACACATCTTTACTTTCCAGTCAAACTCCCTCCACATTGGGCTATTTGTTAATTTATGGCCCTCCTTGAAAGAGTCCTCTCATTGTTCATCTGTTCTGATAATATTCGCTTCCAGTTCCCATTTTTCCTTCACATTCAAGTTGTTAACTTCAGATTCACTTTGTAATGCCCTGTAAAGCTTAGAAATAACTCCTTTTTTTGTCTCTGTCTCAGTAAATGCCCTTAATACTTCTTCAAGTTTAGATGGTGTCTTACATATGTTACTCCATTCTTCATGTTTCTGAAGATAACTCCTTAGTTGTAAGTACTTGTAGAAATCTTGAGTTGGTAAATTGAACTCTCTTCTGAGTTGTTCAAAGGATTTCATGTTTTTTTCGAAGAAAACTTGAGCAATATACAATACCCAAAACCAGTGAAGTTGGCACGTTGTGTAAATTGTAAATAAAAACAGAATACAATGATTTGCAAATCCTTTTCAACTTATATTCAATTGAATACACAGCAAAGACAAGATACTTAATGTTTGAACTGGTAAACTTTGTTATTTTTTGCAAATATTAGCTCATTTGGAATTTGATGCCTGCAACATGTTTCAAAAAAGCTGGCACAAGTGGCAAAAAAGACTGAGAAAGCTGAGGAATGCTCATCAAACACTTATTTGGAACATCCCACAGGTTAACAGGCTAACTGGGAACAGGTGGGTGCCATGATTGGGTATAAAAGCAGCTTCCCTGAAATGCTCAGTCATTCACAAACAAGGATGGGGCGAGGGTCACCACTTTGTGAACAAATGCATGAGCAAATTGTCCAACAGTTTAAGAACAACATTTCTCAACGAGCTATTGCAAGGCATTTAGGGATTTCATCATCTACGGTCATATCATCAAAAGGTTCAGAGAATCTGGAGAAATTACTGCACGTAAGCAGCAAGGCCGAAAACCAACATTGAATGCCCGTGACCTTCGATCCCTCAGGCGGTACTGCATCAAAAACCGGCATCACCGTGTAAAGGATATCACTACATGGGCTCAGGAACACTTCAGAAAACCACTGTCAGTAACTACAGTTCGTCTACATCTGTAAGTGCAAGTTAAAACTCTACTATGCAAAGCGAAAGCCATTTATCAACAACACCCAGAAACGTGCCGGCTTCGCTGGGCCCGAGCTCATCTAAGATGGACTGATGCAAAGTGGAACAGTGTTCTGTGGTCTGACGAGTCCACATTTCAAATTGTTTTTGGAAAATGTGGTCGTCTTATCCTCTGGACCAAAGAGGAAAAGAACCATCCGGACTGTTATTGGCGCAAAGTTCAAAAGCCAGCATCTGTGATGGTGTGGGGGTGTATTAGTGCCCAAGGCATGGGTAACTTACACATCTGTGAAGGCACCATTAATGCTGAAAGGTACATACATGGTAAATGGTAAATGGGCTTGAGCTTGTATAGCGCTTTCTAGTCTTTGACTACTCAAAGCTGCTTTACACCGCAGGTCACACCTACCCATTCACACCCATTCGCTCTCACATTCACTCACTGATGTTTTTTTTTTTTTTTGAGAATCTATGTTAGTTGTCCATCAGTATCTCTAACACATTCACGCACTTTCATGCCCATTTACACACCACTGATGCAGCAGTGGGAGCAACTTGGGGTTAAGTGTCTTGCCCAAGGACACATCGCCATGTGTCGCCTGGAGCTGGGCTTGAACCTGCAACCTCCCGATCACTGACCAAGCGCACTATCCAACTGCACCACTGACGACATACAGGTTTTGGAGCAACATATGTTGCCATCCAAGCAACGTCTTTTTTATGGACGCCTCTGCTTATTTCAGCAAGACAATGCCGAGCCACATTCTGCACGTGTTACAACAGCATGGCTTCGTAGTAAAAGAGTGCGGGTACTAGACTGGCCTGCCTGTAGTCCAGACCTGTCCCCCATTGAAAATGTGTGGCGCATTATGAAGCGCAAAACACAACAACGGAGATCCCGGACTGTTGAACAACTTAAGCTGTACATCAAGCAAGAATGGGAAAGAATTCCACCTGAAAAGCTTCAAAAATTGGTCTCCTCAGTTCCCAAACGTTTACTGTGTGTTGTTAAAAGGAAAGGCGATGTAACACAGTGGTAAAAATGCCCCTGTGCCAACTTTTTTGCAAAGTGTTGCTGCCATTAAATTCTAAGTTGATGATTATTTGCAAAAGAAAATAAAGTTTCTCAGTTTGAACATTAAGTATCTTGTCTTTGCAGTGTATTCAATTGAATATAAGTTGAAAAGGATTTGCAAATCATTGTATTCTCCTTTTATTTACAACTTGCACAACGTGCCAACTTCACTGGTTTTGGGTATTGTATATCAGACCCTTTTCAGCCCACCTGTTATAACCCACTTCCATAGTGGAGGTTATGAACTCTGGATTTATTGCTATTTTAGTAATTCTACAGATGGAGTTTGAAAGACCTAACTTCTTCCTAACTATGGACCAAATCTTCTTTGTTTCCTTGATGCAGTCATTTGTAATTTTCACCCCCTTCAGTGTTTTATCACTTAAAAATGGGAGGCATTCCAAAGGGAAATTTGAGCAACAACTGTTTTCCATTCCTACCCATATAGATTCTGTATCCTTAGTTATCCACAAAACAATTGCTCTAAGTTGAGCTGCCCAATAGTAGTTTTTTAAGTTGGGTAAATTCAACCCTCCTTTCTCTTTAGAGCACTGAAGGATGTTGTATTTAATTCTTGCTCTTTTATTTTGCCACACAAATTTTTGTCTAATATTTTAAAGAAAGTTTTTGGTACTTTAATAGGCAGTGATTGAAACACAAATAGCAATCTAGGCAATATATTCATTCTCACTACTTCAATTCTCCCTATCAAAGTTAGTGGCAAAATATCCCATCTAGCTATATCCCTATGAAATTCATTTATCAATTTTCCATAATTTGCCTCAAAAAGTTGTGAGATGAATGGAGTAATAATGATACCTAGATATCCAAATCCATTATTGGACCATTTAAATTTCACTATTTCCTCTAGTTCTGCTGGAAATGTCCCTGAAAGCATCATGGAAACAGATTTGGATTCATTAACTACATATCCTGATATTTCTCCATAGTCCGCAAGGTTCTTCAGAAGTGCTGGAATAGATGATACTGGTTTGCTTATGTACATGAGTATATCATCCGCAAACAAAGACAGTTTATGTTCTATACCACCCTGATCTATAATTCCTTTAATTTTCTCATTAATTCTTATTGATTCTGCCAATGGTTTGATGCTCATGGCAAATAATAAGGGACTAAGACAATCTCCTTGTCTGACACCTCTTCTCAGAGGAAAGAAATCAGAGCAACAGCCATTTACTCTTATCCTTGATTTGGGATTCCTATGAACAATTTTTACCCAGTCTATGAATGTGTTATTGAACCCAAATTTTACCAGTGTATTATACAGAAAGTGCCATTTCACCCTGTCAAATGCCTTATGTGCATCTAAACTAAGCAGCATATTGTCTCCTTTGCTTTGTTTAGTAGCACATGAAATAAGATTTAGTGTTTGTCTGATATTGTTAGCCCCCTGCCTCCCAGGAATAAATCCTGTTTGGTCAGGTTTGATTAGTTTCTTAATATGCTTCTGTAATCTCTGTTCTAAAATGCTTGTCAGTGTTTTTAAATCAGTACACAGTAGGCTAACAGGTCTATAGTTCTCACACAACACTGGGTCCTTCCCTTCTTTATATAATACTGAAATAATGGCTTCTGACCATGTTGCTGGTGGATTTCCTGAGGATAAGGCATAATTAAAAACTTTAAACAGTACTGGTGTAATTTCTTCCCTGAAACATTTATAAAATTCTCCTGCAAAGCCATCTATGCCAGGAGATTTATTGCTTGTTAACTTTTTAATAGTATCTGATATTTCCTGCATTGAAATTAATTGGGTCATTTCTGAGGCATCCTCCTTTGTTAATGATGGTAACTGTAAATTGTTCAGGAATGTTTGTGTTTTATCTCCTATATCCTTAGAGTCTGAGTCATAGTATAATAATGTGTAATATTCTGCGAATGCTTCAGCTATTTCTGTAGGTTTTGTCATCTTTTGTTTAGAATTCGGGTGGATAATCTTTGTAACCGTCCTATTTGATTGGGCTTTACTTAGCTGAAATGCAAACAATCTGCTAGCTCTGTTACCCATTTCATAATATTTTTGATTTGAATAACGCAGAGCCCCTTCAGCTTTATATGTAAGTAGTTCTTCAAGTTCCTTTCTACATTTTTTCATTTCAACGAGTGTCATCTTATCTGTTGCTCTCTTATGATTTAGTTCTAACTCCTTTAATTTACCTTCCAATTTCTGTTGCTGTTCAAGTCAAGCTTTTCTAAGCCTACATGATATTTCAATTATTTTCCCCCTTAAAGTGATATTCCGGGATTGAACAAGTTGGGTCCTATCACAAAGTTTAGGGCAGAAATTACCTCTACAGCAGTGTTTCTGTGTAACAGAAACCCTCTATTTCTCATAGCGCCGTGAAACGGCCTCCGCTGAAGAGCCTCCGCTGCAGCGGAGGCTCTGCAGCCACAGCTCTGGCTGTGCAGCGGAGGCCGTTTCACGGCGCTATGAGAAATAGAGCCTTATTTAGCGGTGCTTTTGTGTGAAAGTAACGCACTGAAAATTCTCTAAATAAAGCGTGAATGCAGACCGATATCAGATTTTTTCGGTGGGAGTCCGTTTATATTTGTGTTTTTGGTCAAGTAAAATATGGCCCCGTCTGACTGCAGCGGAATCAGCAGACGAGCAGAACCGAAACAGGAAGAGGGTGCTTGGTCCTAGCGCCCTGGGTTTCTGCTCCACAGAAACACTGCTGTAGGGGTAAATTCTTCCCCCAAACCTTGTGATAGGACTCAACTTGTTCAGTCCCGGAATATCACTTTAATACAGCTTTCGCCCCCTCCCATAAAATTGAAGGGGACACCTCCCCAGTGTCATTTATATCTAAATAGTCCCTTATATGCAATTTCAGCTCATTTAGCACCTTATCATCAGACAGTAATGAGACATTAAGTCTCCAGTATTTGAAACGTTTGTCATTGCCTGTATCTAATGTTAATGTAATTGGAGCGTGATCACTTATAGTGATACTCTCTATGGTACTGTGAATAATTTTGTGTATATCCTATTTAGACACGTAGAAAAAGTCTATTCTCGAATAACTGTTATGTGGATTAGAGTAAAAAGTGAAATCTTTTCCCCTAGGGTTGTTGTTTCTCCATGGATCCGTAAGTCGTGATTCTTTTGTAAAATTATTTAATACTTCAGATTTTTTTGATAGTTGTCCTTTTCTGGTGGTAGTCTGTCTAATTTGCCATTTTGTATTGTTTTGAAATCCCCTCCCATTATTATCATACACTTTGCTACATCAGTTATAACCTTAGCTAGATGTTTAAAAAATGCCTCACTTTCTTCTGGTGGGGCATATATGTTTATCAATGTAATATTTCTATCTCCTATAGAGCCCACCATCATTAGGTATCTTCCCATATTATCTCTAATCTCTTTCTCCACTGAAAACGTAAGTGATTTGTGTATCAATATTGCTACACCCCTCCTCTTGCCATAAGATGCATTGATTACTTGATTCACGCAATCCCTTTTCAATTTTTTATGTTCACCTTCTGTTAAATGTGTTTCTTGTAGTAACCATGGATGTATTATAAGAACTGGATAGCGTGGCTCCGCCTTCCACCATGTAACGGACTTGAAGCCAAAATATCCCTCGTCAGGGCGCCGCCATTGTGCAACCAGTAGAGAATTTGGGCCATAATCCGGACGCAGCTGTTGTAAACGGTCGCAACACGCCTCAGCATACGCCGTACACAATCATTGTGAAACTGCCGTAAACCGCGGTTATTTTTAAACTCTAGTAACTGATGAAAAAGAAACTTTTCAGACAAAAGAGGACTTGGAGAACACGCAGCCCAATAATACTTTAATGTCACCACAGCATACGGATGGGAGAAATATTTCTACGAGGTGTATTAATTTTTTGAAGTTTCACTTCGGCCCGTCCAGATGAATGGGGGAGACGGAAATTTGACCTATACTGCAGCCAGTCACCAGGGGGAGCAGTTTTCGTGGAGGCTTCAATTTTAGCCCAGCATCCCGGCGTCCATGTTTTTTACAGTCTATGGTAGTAACGCTATTGAGCATTGCATTTTCTTCAGTTGACTCAGAATCTTCTTTCTTTTAATGGGATGATTAACACCATGCACATTGTAGGAAATGATATTTAAGTTATTCATCCAGTTTGTAATGTATATCCTACCTCTTTGTACCCCCATATTTTAAAATAAAAACAACTGTCCAAAAAGTTGTACAGCGAAAAAAAACAGGCATCTCCTTTAAGAACAAAACCAAACAAAAATATCATGGCTTCCAAGAGTCCTCAACTCAGAAAGATGTGGCAAGCTTTCTGGTGGGTAGCACTAAGTGCTTATGCAACTTCTTAGGTGTTATATAAGCTGCTTTAAACTCAAATAGAGCTATAAATTGCTCCTATGAACCCACTGTTGTTGATGTGACTTAAAGGGAAACTCCGTTTTTTTGACGCCTGGACCTTATTTTTAGGTTTGTGCATGCTGATATACTCACTCAGACAAACATCGTGCAGCTCGGAATCCTTCAGAAGTTATTTAGATCCAACCGATGTAGCCGCACTTAGCAGGGGCCACGGCAAGGGAGCTTCAGCGCGGGACATAATCTCTGCAAACTCGCTCATTTCGGCTGTATTTTTTCATCCATCGCCAGTGTTATCATAAAGTCAGCTCGTCTACCGTCTTCAGGTGGGTCAGCTGACCTGGTAAACAAAGTTTTGATGACGTCATAGCCGCGCGACACAAAGGTACAGCTGACTTACTTTTAGCCGGCATTGCTGAGCAACATGGCAGAATATTTATCTGATGCCGAAGAGTCAGACTACGACGACCAGTTTGAGTCTGAGTGCACGGACGAGGAGCTCCATGACAGATGAATGCGGAGGGAGAAAGACGAACAGCTGGCTCGAGAACAACAAACAGGAGCACGTCCACGACTCAGTGCGAACTGGTGGTGCGCTTGTGGACAGTGTTCGCCTATAGCAACAGAAGAGGAGTGTGTTTGCTGCTCAGAGTGGGACTTAAGACCGGCTGACACGCGTATGGATCTATATGTCTGACTACTCCGGAAGATTTCTCTGCAATGACAAACCGGGCTGTGGTAGAGACAAGCGATTTTGCAGAGATTATGTCCCGCGCTGAAGCTCCAGTGCCGTGGCCCCCGCTAAGTGCGGCTACATCGGTTGGATCTAAATAACTTCTGAAGGACTCCGAGCTGCACGATGTTTGTCTGAGTGAGTATATCAGCATGCACAAACCTAAAAATAAGGTCCAGGTGTCAAAAAACCGGAGTTTCCCTTTAAATCTTTTTTTTTTTTTTATAACTAGCTTCATCCCCTGTAAACTATCTCCTGTCAGGCAGATCTGAATGCTTAATCAGCTCTTTAGTCCCATCTCTTTTAGATGTTTCTTCTCACGCTTTTGCCCCTTACCTCATGTGACTATTCATATTTAACTCTGTCAAAAAGGGCGTGTACGTCCTCCTCATTGATGTGTGGCTGTGCTCTCTTCTCCTTCCGACCCGTCGCCCTGGTCCAGGTGTCTTGCTTCATAAGCCTTTGCAGCCGCTCTGACTCCTCTTCATTCACCTGGATCCCCATCTCCTGTAGCAGAGGTGTAGCCTCCATCAGTGTGGGGAAAGTCTTATGCTGCGTTCCATTTACCTCGGAACTGGGAGCTGGGAAATGGGAGTGACGTCATCTCCGACTTGTCGGCGTTCCAGTTGAAGTTGGAAAAAAACGTGCCAATCGACCAGGCTATTGTTAGCTGTTGTTAGCACGCCCTGCGTTGTTGTTCACAAATATCACATGAAGAATGTGATCATCACTATGGCAGCATTTTTGTAAATATAAGTCTAACAATACTATGTATACAGCTGATTTAGAGCAACACACACTGGTCAGAAGTGCAAATAAATGGATTATTAGAGGAGCTAAATAACTGTTCACACTGGGGGCTGCCATCTTCGATTGTCAACTCGAGGGTGGCGAGGTTCCCCCGAGTTCCTAGTAGGATATTCCGACCTCGGGGGGCGTTCCAGATGAAATTTCCTACTCGGAAGTGGGAAATTCCGACCTCCGACTACACCTGGAACGCACCATTAGTCCCAGTGTCCAGAAACACCCGTAGTTGTGCAGGATAGGGAGACTGTGCCTTTATGTCCTTCTCCTTTAGTTTCTTTATTACGTCTCGTACCAGTTTCCTCTTTCTTTGTACCTCCGTTGTATAGTCCTGGTTGAAGTAGATGGTCCGGTCTTTGTACGTGATTTTTTGTTTCCATGCCTGCTGTATGATGTATTCTTTCACTCGGTAGCCCAGAAAGCGGACGATGATTGCTCATGGCGGCGCAGTGTTGTCTCTCGGTTTGTTGATTAGCGTACAGTGAGCTCTCTCAATGTGGATGTCCATTTCCGCAGGCATTTGTATTTGCGAGCTGACAAAGTTCTTGATGAATCTAACCATGTCGTATTTCTCTGAACCCTCTGGTATACCATGAATCCGGATGTTTTTACGTCTTGATCTCGCTTCCAGGTCTTTGCATTAAAGGTCGCTAACTTAGCTTCCTGATGCAGGAGGAAGGCCACCACACTGCCCGTCCGTGTTGTCCTTTCCTCGATCTCTCCTATTCTTTCCTCCATCTCCACTGTACGCTTTTCCACTGAGGTTTTTCTCTCCATCAGTTCCTTTATGTTTGTCTCATCCCCTTGCTAGGGTTTTTTTGTTCTCGTTAACTCCCTCTGTGTGCTCTTGCCTGAATTTACGTAGCTCTTTCAGGATTATGGAGTCCTGCGTGTTGCCGCCGCTGCCCGATGTTGCCTCCAGCGGCGTGGCTGCTCTCTCTGCGCTGGCACTTGTGGCATGGTCATTTTCCTTCTTGTTAGATCTCCCTCCTTTATCCATCTTTGTTGTTTTACGTTTACAGTTGTTTCTTCATCAATTGCATTCAGTTTCTGCCATAGTTTTTCAGTTTAGCTAGCTTTTGTTTTGTTTTTTTTCTGGAGCGAGTTTCCTTCCTACCTGCTACAACATGGCGCCACCGGAAGGTCACTTAAGGCGTTTTCAAGATGTCAGATCATCTCATATACTACACATAAAAAGAGGGAACATTCTAGAAGACGTGCAGAACTGATTCAGCTCATTTCAGATTTAGATTCCCGTTATGCTAATGCACCATCTCCCAATTTATTTAAGCAGAGACTGTTGCTCCAATCAGAATTTGAGATATTATCAATAAAGGAAACAGAAAAACTCATGCTTAGACAACTTTTTATGAGCATGGGGAGAAGGCAAGTAAATTGTTATCGCATCAATTACGCCAATCAGTATCTAATAATTTAATATCAGAAATATTGACGAATCTGGACTGGTTTTCAATGATCATAAAAACATTAATGACATATTTAGAAGGTCTTACTCAAATCTATATGCCTCCCAGGAAATTAAGGATACCTCCTGCCTGGAGACTTTCATGGAAAAACTTCAGATCCCAACTATTAAACAAGACCAACATGAAGCTCTAGAAAGACTTATCACCAAAGTGAGAGTGAACTAGCAATTAAATCCTTACGGGGGAGAAAGCACCTGGCCCTAATGGGTTCACAAGCGAATTTTATAAAGCTTTCTCATCAAAATTGTCGTTACTACTTCGTGAAGTGTTTCTAGAATCACATGTGAAGGGCTCTCTTTCACAAGCTCTGACTCAGGCCGTTATTTCAGAAATCTTAAAAAAGGTTACAGATCCTCAGACATGTAAATCATACAGGCCAGTTAGTCTACTGAATGTAGACTATAAAATTCTTACAAAAGTCCTAGCCCTTCGTCTCGAGAAGATTTTACCCAGCATCATTCATGAGGATCAGACAGGCTTCATCAGAAACAGACAATCCTTCTCCAATGTTCGCCGGTTATATAATATTTTATATTCTGAACATTCCAAAACGTCTTCAGAGGTTGTCATTTCCCTCGATGCCGAGAAGGCGTTTGACCGTATTGAATGGAATTATTTGTTTTCAGTTTTTGATAAATTTGGTTTCGGACCACGTTTCACCTCCTGGATTAGAACTCTTTACTCAGCACCTCTTGCTTCAGTACGCTCTGACAGTATTGTCTCAGATTATTTCCAGCTCTTTAGGGGAACCAGACAGGGCTGCACACTCAGCCCTTTACTTTTTGAAATCGCCATTGAACCTCTGGCCATTGCTTTAAGATTAGATGAAAGGATTAAAGGGATCACTCGAGGGAATATCCCTCATAAAGTGTCTTTATATGCTGATGACCTATTAGTATATATCTCTGACCCTGCTAATTCCATCCCTGAGTTACTAGACACTCTTCAAGAGTTCAGGAAATTTTCAGGCTATAAGTTAAACCTTGCTAAAAGTCTAGTCTTTCCTGTTAATGACCTTGCGACAGAGGACAGTTACTGTATACATCCTTTCCATTTAAGGTAGAACTAGTTTGTTTTCCATACTTTGGAATACAAATTACACGCACTTTTAATGCATTATGGAGGCATAATTTTGGTCCTCTACTTGAGCAGACTAAAAAAGATCTGTCACGCTGGTCAACCATACCGATATCGCTCGCTGGCCGAATTAATTCTGTTAAAATGACAATCCTCCCAAAATTTCTATATCTATTCTGCATGATCCTCCTTTTTTTATCCAAATCCTTCTTAAACCCCAACCAATAATCATGCCGGGACACCTGTCTTTAAACCAATGAAATCCTGTCGCCATTCTGCCCGCCTGCTACGCGTGCATTTTCCCGACATGCACAGACTCGGTGCGTGTAGCCGAGCTCATAGGTATCAGAGTCCGCCGGAGAATGCTTACCTTTCAAGTTTTGTCTTTGAAAATAAGGGAAGCCTGCCGTGAGCCGTCCCACAACCCCACCAAGCTCCAGTATCCCTCACATTTTAAGACCGATGTACAAGAAATCTAAAATAAACTCTTTGTTTTTCTAAGTTTGCTCTGCTGCTCTAATCTCGCGATAGCTGCCACCCAGGCTACTGCAGCTGGACGTTCTCGCGAGGCTTTTTCTTCTTCTTCGGTTTTACGGCGGTTGGCATCCATCATTTTGGAGCATTACCGCCCCATTCAGGCTAGAGACAGAGTTCAGTTTGGAGAGGCAGAGGAATGTTTTTATTATATTGTCACACGGGAGGTTTATGGGAGAATACTGATAAAAGAGGACAGCGGGAAAGAGGATAAAATACGGAAAATACGGTAGTTTCATGGCCAAAACAGGAGATTTGACAGCTATGTGGAGAATGTCAGAGGAACTACCTATACCCCGATCAACATCGGCTGTGAGTACTAACTGACTTTACATGTTTGTTTGGTGTTTTCTTACCGCTGACTGAGACATGATTTGGTGTAGTGTAAAACAAACACGTTGTGCTGAGGGTTTGGAGTTGAATCAGTCTTCTGGATATATCAGCCGCGCGCGTGCATGTGAGCGGGGGGGAGGGGGCTAGGCGGAGCCCTGAGGAAATGCTACTTTCAAATATGTGCTAGTTTTCCAAAATCGCCAACCCCAGCTTTAAGGGTTATATCTCAAAATTATACAATATCCCTAATACTATTGACCCCCCAGTAATGACTAAAATCAAGGGGGCATGGAGGCAGACCTAAATGTAACAATCCCTAATAGCACTTGGGACTTAGTTATTGACCATAATCATACATCTTCTATTTGTGTGCGCCACTGCTTAATACAATTTAAACTCACTCATAGACTTTATTTTACCAATGCAATGCTTTCTAAGATCTTTCCTGTTTATGAACTAGAATGCCCCAGATGCAAACAGCCACCAGCAACAATGGGACACATATTTTGGTCATGCCCAACACTAAGTAACTTCCGGGCTTCAATATCTCATACTTACTCCAATATCTGTAGCAAAACAATACACCCAAACCCATATATGGCGATATTTGGAGTCCCTGACACAAGCCAGAGGTTAACGTCATGCCAGATGAAAGTAATAGCTTTTACATCATTATTAGCTAGGCGACTGATTCTTTTCAAGTGAAAGGCTAACATACCACCTTCCTATGTACAATGGATTAAGGAGGTCATGTTGTGCCTTCAAATTGAAAAACTGGCACTCACCTTAAATAGATCACTTAGAAAATTCAACACTATCTGGTCGCCATTTATTAAATATGTGGAGAATCTCTCTCTTCCATCAGTCTGACTCTCGTGGTCGCCTGACAGCCGACACGGGAATCTATTGATCTTAAATTTGAGTGCTGCTCGACTTATTAATTTTCTTATTCTATTATTATTATTAATATTATTATTATTATTATTATTATTACTATTTTAAGCTTTTTGCCTTTTTTTTAATTTAAAACATGTCATCACTGCTTATATGTCTTCCATATTTATTATTATAGTTACTCCTGTACTTCATGGTTGTCAAGTAAAAATGTAATCCAACATAAGTTATAATGGTCTGTCAAGCTGTCCATTTTTAGATAGTTAAATGTGAGTGTGCATGATAAATGTATGCCCCTTGTACTGTGACTTTCTGCTATACCTCCCTGCACTTGTTACCTCAATAGACACACACACAACATTATGGATACTGGTTGGTTCTGTTACAGAACTGTATGAATATACACATCTAATGATGGATGACCTTGAGATGCCATGTTTATGTCTGTCCTTTTATTCTTAGTTGATGATTCTGTCTGTCTTGTCTTAGTTCTGGGGGGAAGGGGGGTTGGGTTGTCTTCGCATTGTTCTACTGTTCTGTTAAATTGAAAATCTATAAATAAAGTGTTCAAAATCGAGCGGCGGACATCCGTATAATGGTAGCACAAGGGGCATGTATAACGCCGCTCCTAAAACTGCATTAATCATCCAAAAACTCATTAGTTTCACCAATATTTCATCATGGTCCGCTCGTGCTACTCCTCCAAGACAGTCCGGTGTTGCTCCACCCATATTTTCGTGACTGTGCTGACCTCTGAACTGAAGACTGCTCTCTGGCCAGCTGTTCTTCTCTTTGCCTCCGCGTCCTCCTTTTGATGAGCTCCTCATCTGTAAACTCTGGCTCGAAACTGTAAGGACACCCATCATATTCAAAGTTCTTGTCCACAACATCTTCATCTGATAGATATTCGTCCATTTTGCACAAAACTGGAAGAAGAAAGTTGTTGAGTAGCCGGTGGTTGTACTGCGCATGCGCGGCAGCCATAAAGAAAGTCTTCAGTTCAGAGGTCAGCACAGTCACAAAAACATGGGTGAAGCAACACCGGACTGTCTTGGAGGAGTAGCGCAAGCGGACCGTGATGAAATATTGGTGAAACTAGGTTTTGGACAATTAATGCAGTTTTAAGAGCGGCATTATACATGCCCCGTGTGCTATCATTATACGGATGTCCGCCGCTCGATTTTGAATCTAAGCTGCATTTTGAGCTATTATATCTTTGCATGTAGACTAGGGATGCACAATATTGGATTTTTACCAATATCTGACATGCTGATATTTCCAGATTTGTTTATGCACTCGGCCTCAATAGCCCAGGGTTCTAAAAATTATCTATGCCTGTGGTTGAGGGGTGCACAGTGCATGTAGGCAGAGAGGCCGTTTGTTTTAGTCAAGATGTCAAAACGCTGAACTGAGAAGGACCCAAATGCACAAGACAAAGTCCTGAATAAAAAAAAAATGTAACCCTGAAGTAACACACAAGATTATGCCAGTATTATGTAAGATCCCTTAAGGGCCAGCGTTCCCAAAGAAAGGTTCTAGCTTTGAAAATTCTCAGAATTTGCAAACCAACTCACATGGCCTTTTTTGACCTGAATTTAATTGTCTTTGTAGTTGCATCGGGATCCTACAAAATTTATTCACGGAACTGTTTATCTCAGTTGCATTTAGTTGTGTCTTTGGGCTAAATGAAAGAAAAGCTGAAATAATTCTTGTTTTGATGTGAGACCGTATTTGAATTGGAAAATTCAACTTGATTAATTGCACAGCTCTCTGATGCACTGCATTCTGCCTCTTGATTGAGCCGAGTCATGGAAACAGTCCTGTCTTGTGCACCTGCCTGACAAAGTGAAAGGCAGCATAAATAGAGTTAGTGTTGTCTTGCTGAGTTCTCATTCGCCTTTTCTCATGCAGATGACATTAGCATTTTTTTACATACACATGTTTATATGTGTCACCTGGAGGTGAGGTGCTGTGAGAAAGCTGCAGCATGCTTCACCTGTTGGCTATTCAGGATGACCCACTCATCATGACAGAAGGTCAGCCTTTTGTTCAGCTGCCATCAGCACATGTAGCCTCTTGTTCAGTCCACAGGAGACACGGCCCGCTGACCCAACACACACCATCCCAAACACACAGCAAAGGCAGATGCCAGTCAAAGCTGGCGGACTGCCTTCCTCGCTGTTCAAAGGTCTGTTTGAAATGGCACCTCTGGGTGTCGTATCATGTTTTCGGTTCATCTCCATGCCTGAGCTTTTCTCACTTTAAAAGGTGAGGACTGATAACCTGTCGACCCACACCAAGGTGAAAGGGAAGCCATTCCTGAGGAGATGTTTGGACTGTGACCAAGTAGGATGTTAACACAAAGAGACAGATGATATACACAGACCGTTCATCAGAGCAGGCCTGCTCTGTACCAGGATTATTTAAGTCTTCTACAATGTCACTGAGTCTTAACACTTGGTGCCGTCTCTTTTTGTATGATAGCACAAGGAAGCACCGACCACAGAAGTCCCAAGTTGTTATTTCTGGTTTTCTAAAAAAAAAGCTGCCGCTTTTTCCTGATAAGTAACAACTGTACACTCAGGAAGCATTACACAACCAACAAGGATGTGATTGTTAAGATTTTGTCTACTAAGAAAAACATGTCATGCTTTGTTCCTGTGCAGCTCGAGGGGAATACTTTTATCTGTTATAAGGATTGAATCATTTCTCTCTGCGGTGTTAAGAATGGAGCTTTGAAGAGCGTCTTTGCTAAATCTGCACCAGAATATCGATTCATTGGGTCGTGATGGGCAGTCCAACAGTTATTATTAAAGTGACCCCAGTGTTTCCTGCTGCACCTCATAAGGCAGCCACCTTAATAAGATATCACCTCCTCCTTAAATACTCAGCCTCTTGTTCTTGTTCTAAGCCTTCTTGCCTCTATTTTCGTCTGTGTTTGTGTGAGTGTGTATGTGTGTGTCAGTGTGATTGATGAACTAAACATACAAAAAAATTAAATACATTGCAGAACAAATTTGTCAGGCCACCTATAATAAAAATGAGAATGACAATATTCCAGAAATCCTTCAAAATCTTGGTTTAAAAACTAAACATGATATTGATATTAAATGTGCATTTTGAACAGGAATGAGTGATTTAAAAAATGAATTCACCTTTTTATATTCAAATTCGAGCCACTCACTGGCTCCTCTGAGAATTCAGAAATGCTTAAAGCAGAACTTTCAGCAACCAAAACAAATTTGTATGTGAATGCAAGTAAACAAGAATAGCGTGGCAGCTTATTATGCCTAATAAAAATATAATGATGCGCTTTCTTATTTTCCATTTTTTTGCAAAACAGTTAATTTTATAATTCATGGATAACAAAAATTACATTTCAGCATTGAAAAAGTCTTTCTGGGTGAAGAGCCTCTACTTACTGGTGTATTTACCATTACAGAAACACTAAAAATATCATGGTCATAAAAATGCTGTTAACTTAGTATATCTGTGGCAGAGACCATGAATTGGGTGATGGTCTAACACATTTGTAATGCACTTCAGGAACTGTCTATATCTAGTGTACTACTATCTAACATCCATTTATAGCTGTGGAAACATTTTGGATTTCACAGAAACTCCTAACAACTGCTTCATTTTGGCAGGGGGACACCCTGCTTTGTGTCCAAGCATGTATGCACAGCACTTAATCCTACAATGAAAACTTAATTGCACCTGTTGCCACATTGTACTTTCATTTGGAGACCAAACAAGTGGACTTTACTCTTTCTTGGGATGCATGTGGACACAGCAGACACAAAACAACTGAATCAAGATGGCTCAGTAGTGGAGTTTCTGCCAAACCTGACACACCAGATTCACTGTTTAATATATTTCCCTGGTCCATCTGGGAAAGAGCCCATAGAAAGTGTTTGGGGAGGGCAGAACCTTTTTAGAAGCATATCTGGCAGGTGATTGGACGATTATTCCATCAATCACATTTATTATGAGCTGATAGGATAATGTCGTAGGTGGGCACCATTGCACTTAAGACCGTGAGCCAATTCTTAAAACAAACTCTCAATATTTTTGAAAGTGGAGTAAAAATTGTCTTTGCTAGAGAGAAGTTGGTTATGCTGATATTTGTTTTTCATTTAATAAAGACATTTGATAATTGATGAAACTGCTACTGAAGCTGTATGCATCTATGCTAATCCCTGCAGTCACCTCCTGCTATGGTCTTGCACGTAGCTCCTTTCTCTTCTGTCCCTTTAGGATGTTGATTGAGCTGTGCCCCTTTTGGCAGTTCAGTCATAGATTGGAGCTTGGCAAAATGGATCTGCCTGATTACAGACATTGAATCAGTTGGATCCAGCTGCTGTGCAAGGTTATTTTCAACCTGAGACAGTAAACATGCAATCAACACATCAATAGGGACAGACATATCACATTCCTGTAGATGTTAAAACGGCTGCAGACATGGTGTTTAGAATCCACCAGACCACTTTGATTTCCACTGAGGTCGAAATATTATAAAAAATTAATAATCTGCAATTTAAAGAAGTTTTTGTGCTGCTTCAATCAACTATGCAAATAGTGTCCTCAGCAAAACACAGGACTTGACTGTCTCAGAAGCTCAATTACTTCCCAGAAGTTTGTCCAGCTTTTGTTGAAGGGGGAATTCTCCTTTTCACCACTTAAACCTCTAAGTTTTGTAAGTTGTCATTTGTTTTATTGTTATTCTCACAGTTTCTCTGCTGACACTGCAACAGGTCTCACGGTCCTGAAAACCACCATGTTAAATGTGGACCTCTGAGGTTACAAACTGGCAAGCACAGTCTACTCTCTCCTCTGTTGTAAATATGTTCCTCTGGTGAAACCATGAAGCCCTGCTCCAAGGTAAACCAGGAGTATGGCTGGGCGATTTTGCCTAAACTCAATATCACGATTACTTGAAGCTCTTATCTTGATTACGGTTAATGAGCGAATGTTTTATGCAATGCCGGAACAAATTGGTGGTGACACCGGTGGTCATCGACTCGGTCTTCTTGAAGTATTTACACTTAACTTCTTTTTGCTTGATGTCCTCTGCATAGAATCCAAAATGTGCCCAAACAATGGAGACGCTGTTTTTCCTGGCTACTAGGTTCTCTGATAGATTGGTGCTTCTCTCCTCCATGTTGGTGGCACGTCCTTCGCTCTTAGCGAAAGTGAACATAGACTATATGGAGGGGGCGCAGTCACATGGCCTACACAGGGAAAACAATCAAAATAATCGGCAAGAGTAAAATTACTTTGATTATAGGGACTAGATATCGATTTAGGGTGGGATAAGAGCAAGACCACTTTTGTTGGTTTGGTATCATTTGAAAGAAACACAAGGCATTTGAGATAGGATAATGAAAGGATGAGCACGAAGTGGAATAAAGCTCTTAAAGAAAGTGTAAATCCGTAACTTAAAAAAGCAAAAAAAACAAGTTTACCCACTCCTCCCATCCATGGTTATGTTCTCAGCAGCGCCCGTTCTCTGATGCACAACAATCCACTGTTTTTGTGTACCTTTAGCTGCCCTTGGCATCGAGCCCCTAATTAAATTAATAGTTCCAGTTCAATCTAAACAATTACAAAAGCTTATTTACATATCTATATGGATCCATCCACACTGCAAGGTTAGGAAGATGTAACCTGCAATGTAAAAGCACTCAGAAAGTCTAGAAAGACTAGAAAAGTACAGCCTTAAAAGTCCCATTTCCTGTAAAATGAGATTCCTTTGCTTTTAATTGAGTGACAAGGGGCTTGTGGAGTAGGAGACGTGAAACCTTTTACAGAACTCTCAAATCGCAGAGAAATGCTCTGTTCTTGTATGAAGAAAATGCCCCTTAAAAAGTTCTGTCTTTTACCTCCAAGGTTTTATGATGTCATAGCTGTACAGGCTCCCCGTACATGAGTGTTTTCTGCTCATCACAGGCAGACACCATGATTTATTTGAAAGTCCATCCTCTGGCCTGTAATCCCTCCTTTCCTCAACCCTCTGACATTTTTGGGCAGCCAATCAGCCCAGAGCTCATGGTCACAGCATCTCACAGCCTCCCTGCCCTCTCCCATCTGAGCATTTCCAAAGGTGAGGGAAAAAAGCTGCATGTGATTCTCTACGGAGGTGATATATTTTGTTATATATGGGTTATTAATGTTTTAATCCATGTATGTTTGTGTGTTTGTTTGTTTGTTTGTTGACAAGATTACGAAAAAACTACCAGACAGATTTTGCTGAAGTTTTCAGGAGATGTTTTGGCCCAACTTAAAAATTATTAGATATTTGTGGTGATCCATTGCTCAACAACTATCTAAATAACAATAATTATATCAACATGATAAGTGCTAGGTGTGGGTTTTCAGGGTCATGAATCATATTATGATGCTAACTTTTTCTTGGAAATATTGCTTACAGATGTAACAGCAATATGTGAGCTACCTTGGTGGAGGTTTGCTCTCGGGTGCCTTCTAATTACCTCCTCCAAGGAGGTTATGTTTTCGGGAGAGTTTTGGCCCTTTTCCACTAGCCCCACTCTACTCGACTCTACCCAACTCTACCCAGCTCTGCTCTACTCGCCTTGTCCTGCTTTTCCATTAGCCCCTGTCGCCTGCCCAACAGCGTGCAGTGTCGCTTTAAACAGCTGAGTGGCACTGCGAAGACGTCATTTTGAGCGTGACGCAGTAATCTGTGGCTTTTTGTCACAAACCGAGTAAAAGAGGAAAGCATAAGAAGGATGCAGATGGCAAGAAGAAATACCCCTTGAGAAGCACAGAAGAGTTTTGGAAGCTATACAACAGAATGAAGCCGAGGACGAGAGCAATCCAGCTGCAAAGAAAAGATGTATGAGGGTAAGCTAACGGTAGCTAGCGCTAGCATGCTAGGTCGTCGCGCTCATGACTCATCGATGACGACATTGTCTGACCAATCAGTAGCCGGTGGTTACGTCATCTTTTAGTGTCGACTCAGCTCGCTTCGAACCAGAGTGGAGTAGGTACTAAAAATACCTTGTTTTAGGAGGTACCGGGCTAGTGGAAACACGCTGCAAATCGAGTAGAGCCGAGTAGAATAGGGCCAAGACGTGCTAGTGGAAAAGGACCATTTGTTTGTCTGTCTGTCTGTCTGTGAACAAAATAACTCAAAAAGTTATGGATGGATTTTGATGAAATTTTCAGGATATGTTCAGCATGGGAAAAGGAAGAAGTGATTCAATTTTGGTGTTGATCCGGATCACTGTCTGGGAACTGTGCTGCTTGGTGGAGGTCTGTGCTCTCCGAGTGCTTTTCTAGTTTTCTTATGTAATTTAAAGGTGTAGTGTGTAGAAGTTGGCAGCGTTTCGTCGAACAGAAACAGTAAAATAGGATATAATGTTTCTATTTGTATGTAAATATATGTATGTGAATAATCGTCCACATAAAACTTTGGTTTTCTTTTTATCAAGTTAGAAGATGTGAGTTTTATATCAATGTAACACAGGTTTCCCCATGGAGGAAGCTGACATAATCATCCACCATGTTGTCTACTGGTGGGTTTTAGGGGCAAAAAGAGCAAAACGGGATTTTTTAATTCAAGTCTACAAAAGTTTACAAAACCTATAATCATCATCTTAACTGACCTATAATGTAATAAAATAATAGTAACAAATATGAATGAAAAAAACCCTCACCTGGTAACTGCTGTAAATGATGCCTTGTTCACACTAGATGTCGCTAACATGCCAATTTCTACATACTGCACCTTTAACTTAAATCTTTAATTTATAGACATCCGAGACATGATGTTAATTGTCAAATGGTCTCCAAGCATCAGTGAAGCAGATTTTACCCAGAGTGGCTCCGTATACGTTCAATGAAAGGCCCTGATTTTGTACCCCCCCCCCCCCCAGAGCACATGTTTATTTTCAAGCTACAGCGGTCCTGACCGTTTTCCTGACCTCTACAGAATTGCTTCTTAGAAAAGCTTTTACTGGATCATTCGATGCTTGCTGGCAGAGCAGAGTATCTGGCAGAGCTTTCAGGAACGTTTCATGTTGATGATCACTGCAGACGCTAACAGGGTCACGTCTCATAGTAACGAGTCAGTACAATATACAATACAATGAGGCTGCACTCAAAGAAAGAAATATGAACAAACACAGACATTAACTTGATAATGAAAAATAATGTGAGACGCTTCTGTTATAACTTGCATTGCCCTTCGAAAGTCATGAGGAATTTTGGGGTAATTTTGCTGTTTGGAATGTTCTGTTCACAATATAAATCTTCAAAACAAATGGTTGATATGTGAATGTTTGGTAAACTTAATTTCAGCTAATCCTCAGATTTATGGCATGACTGTTTTTTAACACTTTGAATTATTTTAAATCATTAAATCCTAGAAATATGAATTTTAAGGGTAAAAAAGAAAGCATATTTCATATTATAAAATATAAAATGGTAAACAAATGATAAATCAAGCTTAAATTACAATGTTTTAGAAAAATAAAATAAAATGATGTATGACCTCATCTATGTATGAAGTTTTTATTTTTTAAGTAAGTATAAATCCAGTCAGTATTCACATTTGCAGTTAAGTAGGGGATCTTAAATGGTGTACATTACTGACATTAGCATGACTGTAATTAGTGACTTTTTGAACAAACATAGATACAGAACAATCCAAAAAAGCATATGCACAGTCAAAAAAATATGCAAGTTAATAAGTAGACATAAAATAAGTAGACACTTGGAGAGCGCAAACCTTTGCTAAGGTAGCTCACATATTGCTGTTACATATAGTCTAATGATAATTACCATCATAATGTGGTTCCTGAAAACCCACACCTAGCCCTCGTTTGCTAATGGCAGTTATCTGGATCACCACCAAAATTGAATCATTCCTAGGTTAGGCCATTACCAACATGTCCTGAAAAGTTTCAGCAAAATCCACAAAAACAGCTAATGTCCATGGCAAAAACATATTCCCCTTGGCAGAGGAAATTAACAAATAAACAAGAAAAGGGAAAAGAAATAAATAATAAGTACATAAGTAGATAACTGAAAAATAAGTAGTAACATGATAACAATAAGTAAGAAAAGAAAAGGGGGCATAAAAGCCTACAAAATGTAACTCTGCAAGTATCTGATCTTATAAGTTGCTGTTCTTTGGTCCAGGTAAAAAATAAATTCTTTGTAAACTGTTTGGCTCTTAATCCTCATTTAATCCATGTGATTTCATAAATAGCAATCCAGCAACAATTAAAATAGTTGCAAATTAATAATAAATAAATGAGAGTACGTGTGTCAGGAGAGGGGACTACTCGTAGTTTCCTTATCTATCCTTTCTCTCTGCTAATAAGTGACAACAACAAAATCATTTAGTGGACTTGATGAATTTTATTTGTTTTAATTAATGTGAAAAATATTAATTAAATCAATATACTGTTTAGGAGGCCTTTTGGCATCAAACAAAAACTGACAGAGAGCTTCAGTTTTACTCTTTTAAAGAGGCAGAGAGTACACTCACTGTGTCTTTATTTTCAAGCTTTCATCAGAGAACAAAAATATCCCACTCTGACATCTGGCTACTCGCTGAATCTGAAGGGTCAGAGGTGTTTTGGTCCCTTTGTTTGCTCCATGCAGCATTAAGAAAACAGCTGCCATTATACTGCCACTTTTAACTCTGAGTGGCTCATTGGGGAATATATTGAAATGCTTTCCCATCTTTGGCTGCATCAGTGTTGGTCCCATTGCTATTTTCCTTTCCGTTCACCCAAGGTCAGGGGGTGGAGATTGGGGGTTATATTACTTTGTCTCCCTATTATAAGGACCTGAACATGAGTACATTCAATCAAACTTTTCTTCTTTGTTTGTGTGCTGAATGAACTTCATCTTGTTATATATATATTTATTTTTAGAAATATTTAAATGAAATGTTTTAACAAGTTTTTGTTCTTTTCTGAAATTACAGAGTTGAGTGACTCTTATAAAGGTACAAATTTAACACCCTTATTATTTCTTGGTATGTTAAATTCAGCTCAAGCCGATCAAATGATGCAAACATTTGTAAAATACAAATCTTCGAAGGAAAATATACCACTCATGTCAGGTCCTTAAAGAATTACTGTGAAACGTAGAGGATTATTTAACCTTTTATGCATACAGCCATAATCAATGATGTGTATAAAATAAATAATGCAGTTTAATAAATTTGTTATCCCCCACATTTTATATGTTGATAGAAAATAATCATGAACCTTTGGTATTGAAGGTCTCTTTAACCTGTTAAAATGTGGCATGAGGGGAACCTGACACACAGTTTCTCAATTGAACTTCAAGTTAAAATAAAGATTTTAGTGCACACAGCCACAGAGGAGCTGATGGGAGACTGCATTTTCAGGATTGAAGGATTTCCCTTTGTGCCAAAACAGTAGAAAAAACAATTACATCAAGGTTGTTTGCAGAAATGTCAATTGCACCCATGGGGACCTCACTGATGGCAGTCAAGGGACAAGGTTTTAGACGGCACACCAGGAACCAAGCAAACATTTGAAGGTTCACTACATTTTAATTCATGCAAAATAACCGTTTAGACTCATCTTTCCAGTCTGTTCACTGTTTCTTTCATCCCTTGGAACTCTAAGGCTTTCTATCTGGTCCCATTTTCAAATCAGAAAATGTGCGTGTTAAGAAATTCTTGTGGTTTTAAGGATATCATATTTGTCGTAGTTACCAAGAACCATCAACGCAATCCCAAAATAATAGGGATGAAAACAGATTTGAGAGGAATGACTTTGTCTGACCATTTTACAAAAATCCACCTGTCAGCTATTTTTGGCTAAAAATGAACCTGGAAAACAACCATAAGTCTAATCTAGAAATATAAAATATTGCACCGTCAGAGGAGGTCTCCTAATTGCCCCATGTGGCTGGCTGCTGGATTTGTGATAGGGACTGATCTCACTTTAAAAGGATAAGACCTAACAAATACTAGTTAAGAATTAAAATAGTCAACTTAAAATATATCCAGACCAAAATATATATTTATTGCTTTTTCTCTTTATTGTTATCTTTAAAATTAGCCCCCAAAGCTTTTCTCAAAAAAACAATGGCCCTCGCACAAAAATAGCTGATAAGGCTATAATAATAATGTATAAAGAAACAAGACAATTATATTTCAGTTTTAATGTCATGTTAGGTTATTATAAGATTAGGTAATTATTTTTGTAATTTATTGATTTACTTATTTACCTTTATTTATTTTTGTTAAGCATGTACAGATTTTGAAAAAATGCAGGCAGCTACTTAAAGTGATATACACTATATTTAGACCATCCTCTCATAATTAAAGAGATTTTTAGTTATTTTGCATTTTAAAAGAAAGTATTTGAGCTGGGAAACAAGCTTGTTTACTGAAGATGTGAATGAGTTTAAAGGGTTAAAAACTTAAATTTACTGCAATAAATTATTCAGGGAGTGGATAAACAGTCTCATTACATTTTAAATAGATTGTTGGTCAAGGCGTGTCGAAAGAACAGCATAATGAAAATGTGGTTATTTATGAATGAAAAAATAAATTAAGACAAAGAAAATAACAGAGGTCCATCTACATATTCTCCAGCACATCCATTAATAACATGCTATTTCCATCCCTGATTACATTTCAATTAGATTTACTGCCTTCCCAGATAATGAGTTGAGTTTTGAAATGAGTAAAACTAATTAAAGATTCCTGTGCCACATGACGTACTGAACTTTATTTTTCTTTTCCATTATTGTGATTGGCATTATTTTGAGTTTTTATTATTTTTAAAAGTAAATTTCTATTTGCTGCCAGTTCTTTAATGTTAAAAGTAGTAATGTCAGAAGTATGTACAGTACAGGCCATAAGTTAGGACACACCTTCTCATTCGATGTGTTTGCTTTATTTTCATCACTATTTACATTGTAGATTCTCACTGAAGGTATCAAAACTATGAATGAACATGTGTGGGATTATGTACTTAACAAAAAAGTGGGAAATAAATGAAAACATGTCTTATATTCTAGTTTCTTCAAAGTATCTACCCTTTATTCTGATGACTGCTTTGCAGACTTTTGGCATTCTCTTTATGAGCTTCAAGACGTAGTCACCTGTAATAGTTTTTACTTCTCAGGTGTGCCTTTCCAGCGTTAATTAATGGAATTTCTTGGCTTTTTAATGGGGTTGGGACCATCATTTGTGGTTTTCAGAAGTCAGGCTGATGCACAGCCGACAGCCCTATTAGACACTTTTAAAATTAATATTATTTCAAGAATCAATCAGCTGAGTTAAGAGAAACAAGTGACCATCATTACTTCAATCTACAATGTAATTAGTGATAAAAATAAAGAAAACACATTGAATGAGAAGGCGTGTCAAACTTTAGGCCTGTACTGTACATTCATGAAAGCATATGGTGCTTGTTTTGAAACCAGTGTGTACTCATGTCTCATGATTGTGATCTCCATATTTAAAAAGTTCTGATCATAAATTTTTGCCACAATAGAGAAGCCCTCTCCTCTCTTCTATTTTGATGGACATATAGGACAAGCACATGCCTCAGAGCAAGGAGGTCGCTGGTTCAATCCCTGTTTCAGACAGTGCAGGTCTTTTTCTGCAGAGTTTGCATGTTCTCCTTGTACATATGTCAGTTCTCTCCGGGCACCTCAGCGTCCTCCCACAGAACACAAATATGCTCATTAGATTGATAAGTGCCACCAAATTACTCTTAGCTATGTGTGCGAGCATGAATGGTTAACTCTCTCGATGTGGCCCTACAATTGGCTGGTGACCGGTTCAGGCTGTACCTTTCCTCTTGCCCAAAGTCAGGTGGAATAACCCCGGCCCCGCGACCCTGAAAGCGGTAAGTGGTATAGAACAACTTGTGCTTTTTCATCCAGTAACATCTTGTCCTTAAAGATCTATTTTTAGCTCACTGACATCTATCTGCCATGGACGGCTAGCAATCACCTCATTTTGCTCTTAACTGTCAGATTAAAATAATTACTGTAATTGATGTAAGGAAGATCGTAATTCATCCTAAATTAACAACTTTAGCTACTTGTGCTGCGTGACGATCTGTGAATAGCAAAGTCTGTTGGTGAATAACTAACAGCTTCTTAACACGACAAGTGACTCAGTAATCACAACAAAAGAAAAATATTCACTTTGCTGTTGATTATATAGTTAGAAAAATGCATCTCATGGAGAAATTAAAATTTTATGAAGACCAATTTTGCACACGAACATAGTGGAGCTTCAACCCACTAGTTATCTGAGAGTTCAATTTTCAGTTCTTTCTCTCAAGCAGTTTCAGATATTGCTGCATATTAGTTGTTAAATGACAGAAGAGGGAGAAATAGATCTGAGAAATGAACCATCTCTGATATAAACAGAGTTTGCTAGACATTATTGTTAGAGTCTTGTATCTGAACTCTAACTTGCCTTCGCTCCAAGTGTGAGTCTTTTGTGATTCTCTGACGCAATTAGCATTTTTAACAAAGTAGACCTTAATGAAAAACATGCCCACATAACTGTGCCACAGCCTGAACCATTTCCCCAGTTTCCACTGCCTTTATGTACCATTAAGGAGCTGAATTGGGTCACTGCAATTCTGATGTACCCAAATTGGCCTTTTCCTTTGAGACAGGCCTTTTATGGCTCAGGGGTCCTTCATTTCCTCCTCTTTCTTTGGCTCACCAGCTCTTTCCCTGCAGTGATGGCAGCTCTGCTCTGTTGCTGTGTGGCACAACAGCCTCGCTGTAATGAGTTGTTTCATCACTTTAGTTACTGATGTCGAGTTACTGCCGTCAGGAAACATCTTTTGATTCTTGATTCAGTCTGAACACACAAACCGCAGGGGTGCATGTGAAAACAAGAGGACATCAGACTGGAGTGGCCACAGTATGGTTAAGCTAAGACAATAAATGATTTATTCTGCTCTTTGTTGTTTGCTTCAGCTTGTCTCTTGAGGTGAAGTAAAATGAAATACAGATGTTTTTATAATGATTATTTTCTCTAAATGTTTTCTATGTTCATGCTTCTGATCCCTGGTTGTTTGTGCATTTGTTTTGTTTGGTTACAGTTGGAGATAAGGTCCCTGCCGACATCCGTATCTGTTCAATCAAGTCAACGACTTTGAGGGTAGACCAGTCCATCCTCACTGGTAAGACATGTCTTCTGTTTTAGGGGTGTAACAGTATAAAACTTTCATATCAGGATTATTGTGACCAAAATTATCAAAGCCATAATTATTACCTTGGTATGGATGCAGTTTCCTCAAAATGTTCAAAATATACTCTTACTTACAAATCATTTAGCCCTTTTAATATTAGAATTATAACAGGCTGCCTGGTCTTTTTTGTCAATAAATGTGTCAGGAAATAAAATTTGAGTAAATTGTTTCACCTTGTTTTCTTGAGAAATAAAAGTACCAATTCTGGCATTTGATATTATGTTATAAATGATTAAACAGTGTGTAATAACACGAAAAGAAAAAACAGATTTTAACTTTTAAAAGGGTTCTCTTCATGAAAAACTGTAAATGAAAATGTTCAACGATTTGACCAAAAATAAACTTAACCTTTTTTACAAACACACATATTTTAGTTTGCCTGCAGCATTAGTGTCCATGTTACAGCTCGTTATTAGACCATGTCCAGGCTTTTTTTTTTTTTTTTTTTTTTACTGACAGTGGTCCCTGAGGCAATTCCTGTCCAGTTAGCCCCATTCATGACTCTGATCTGGTCTCCCCTCTCCCTGTGAGATCTCCGCATCTCCTAAATCCATAAAACACAAACTGTGATGGGAAAAAAGATCAATTAAGAAATACGGCAAAAAATGGCAAATAAACGGCAAGAACACACTCCAGAATGATAGTAATGCTGTTATTTACAACACTTGTACATTAATTACACAGCTTGGTGTTCTAGACAGGGTGACCGTCTTCGAACAGTTTCCCCTCTGCATCCTTGTAAAATCCCAAATTAGACCAGACTTCAGACTCTGTCTGTTTCCAGAGGGAAAAATCTCCAGCATAGTGTCTGTGCAGCACCAACTGCCGTGGCCATACTTTCACTTTCAGAGGCCAAACATTTCAAACTGCACATGCGCGCCTCAGTCTGAGGGCGCAGGGCTGCTTCACTGAGGAGCAGACACATTGTTCCTGCTTTTCCAGGCAACGAGCAGCATCACCTTGAGTTATTGACACAGTATGGTAATCAAACACAGTTTACTGGTAATTAAAATGGAGAACGGTAATGCTAACCATCTAACATTTTAGTGCGGTTTATCATTTTACAAGTATCCCTTACATCCCTACTCTGTTTCCTGACAGCCTTCAAATGTTTGTCAGTGCCAATCAGGGCTGTCACATTATACCCACATTATACCCAATACTGGAATATCTGTTCGAGCATGGGGACAAAAGTCTGCACTTAAAGTGTAAATACATATTCAAATGTAAAACATTTAGCAGAGCAGCACATCACTGTGCCTGGGGCAGTGCAGCGTTTCATCCAACAGGGGGCACTCTCAGCACAACTTCACCCTCCGCCTCGTGATCTCTTGACCTCAGTAAACAAAGAGTGAGGTACATTTGCAAAAACACAGAGGACACACAATAGCAACAGTGAATCATTATAGTGCTGCTGTGTGGAAGTATTTTGGGTTCTTCACCACTGATGGCAAAATTATAACCAAAGACGGGGCTGTTTGTCCATTATGTGCAAATCAGCTTAGTGACTCGTCCTCCATAACAAATTTGCGCACTCACCTGTCAGCTTTTTATTTAAGCCATGCAGTCAAGTAGGAGGCATCAAAGTGCAGCTGAGCTTCATCAAATTTTCAACCCTGTGTGACTAGGTATTTTTCTGCAGGGTCTTTACCAGAGCTGCGGACAAAAGCCATCACGGATCAGATTGCGATATTCATATGCAAGGATATGTGGCTGATTGGTGTGATTGTATGGGAGAGTGTTTTTTGGATTTAATGATAGGATACATGCGATACATCATTCTGAGCTGCACCACAATTTCGAGCTACATTGTAAAACTGTACAATGCTACGTGAGCTGACATTGAGACTATGTTAAAAGATGGGGGGGACACATAACCAAATATCTTTGGATATTTGCAAAATATTTGAGATATTATAAAAGAAAAGATCAAGACGGTGCATTTAAAAGTTCAAGCTTTGGGTGACACCAGCTGTGCGTAAGTCCAAGCAAAGCCTGATTTCAAAAAAAGTTATTTCTTACTCTGGAGTTAACACTACCAATATTTGAGGTGTTTCACCACCTAAAACAGTTTCAAGTTTTAATTTAAATGTTACACCTGCCTCCTAGTAGGTGTAAGGCCTAAGTGAAGTACATTGATTGTAAAAATTTTGTATAACATATATCTTAGTGTGGACTGAATATGAAACTGAATGGGTCCATAGTACACAGATGCAGCCACTTAACACATCCCCACTTTCCCTGATAGGGTCTTGGCTGGGCTGTGGCAGGTCCACGATGGGGCCAGCCCACCCTAAATGTTTTATTTTGTAAACTTCAGGCCATATTTATGTGAATTTTGGGAGTCAAAGTTCCTTTATGTTGTTTTGACAGTTACTCTTATAATCAAGGGAATGGTTGGGGCTACATCATCGACCCTGCAAATGCAGCAATGAGCATGTTTTCAGCGGAACAAAGACATTTGGATGTTGGCTGATTACTGGCTGAAAGTTGGCAGGCACCTGGCTGGGAGAGGAAAATTGAAGCGATTAGAAAGTTGATAACGTTGTCAGTTGTAGTTGTACCAATTGTTTTGGTAATTCCAGGATAACTGGCAAATCTAACTAATATATTTATATGGAAACAGGAAAGGAAATGTTTAGTTACTTGTGAAGGAAGAAGTGGGTGTTCTTGCAAGTCCATTTTCTGTTTTTTTTTTTGTGTATCTGGATTTTTTTGTAATAATGCATGCCAAACCTGAACCATGTCAAGCACAAGGAAGCTTAAGACGTCTTTTTTGGGAGAAGCCGAGCTGTCCGAATATTTATGCTGCAGTGGTGTCAAGAGATAAAAGAGATAAAAACTAAGTCATAAAACAGAATTATAATCTCACAGAACTTTGTACAAATCACACTCAGATTTTTCATGAACATGCTTTTTCACATCTGAATATGGTAATCCCCCAGGCCTTGAGTATTATGGGAAAAAACAGAGTTGTGCTAAGAGACACTTAGCAAAACATATTCACAATCATCCTTTGTGTTTTTGCGTCATAAAGATATCAGTACCTCTTTTGGATGCAATTTCTGTCTCAAAAGTTTCAAAGAGCCCCCTACCAGTACCGACTCTGACTTTTTATTCATTTTGAGCTGTGTAAAGTTAATCCTATTTTCTCTTACCTTTGGCTGGTGCTAGTTGGACATCCCAGTCAAAGAAATACCAACAGAGGAAGAAAATGGGCACTTGGGATAAGACTGACAGGAAGTTGTCACTTTCCATTAGGGTCAAAATAGAAGTCTTAACAGCAACACTGCTTCTTTGTTTAATCAAGAAAATGTGACCAAAAATATCACTAATTGTGGAGTTTTTGAATCTACAAATCCGACATTTCTGAAACAAAAAAGTGTCAATCCCAATTGTCCCAATTATATTCCTTCCCCTTTCGTCTTATCCCTTTGTCTTGGGATACCATTCACTGGGGATTGACCCTTAGAGACTCAATTAAAATTTTGGTCAGATTCTGTTTGATCTGAAGCCATTTTTGTCTTGACAAGGTGTGATTTAACAAACTATTGTCTGCAGGGATACAAGTAAACAGTGGAAGTGTTTACACTTTGAGGCACCAATGATCACATATTCCTCAATTATGTATAAAATTATGATTCATTTTTTGTTTTCTGTTTGTTTTTCATGTTTGAAATAAACAATCTGGTCAATCACTTTCTTAGGACTATTCGTACTTAAAAATGACTAGCACAATAATCTTTGTATCTCAGACCTTAACATGGAAACAATAACGAAACTGCTTTCAGATGCTGTCACCATTTTGTCTTTGTTCGTCAATTACAGCTGAAGCTTTGTTCTGATGTGGGCCACATTTCCTTTATTTATTGGAACGTGCTGCAGGCCACCCTAAAAAAATGTAGGATAATGATACTATACATGAAGTTTGTTATTGGTGAAATAATGTCTGTAATGATACTAAATGACGCTCCCTGTGTCTGAGCCTGCAGTGAGGACTGCGCTGCCTAAAGTCTCATTAAAATGCCCAGCTCTAATCTGTCTCCTTTGCTTTGGCTCATAAAAATGACTGAATTGGCACACTTTGACCTCAGGATTTTATATATTAAAGGTTACACCCAGAATTAAATTTACAGCTTATAGATAAACACCATCTCAGACTTCAGCTGACCTTGAGCCTCTTCACTGAAGCTGCTTTTATTTACGTAGGCTTTTGCAGGAGTAATGGATCAGTCCTTCACCTGTGTTTGAAGAACAACAGTAGCTGGGTGGGAATAAATGAATAGGATTGCTTGAGCTGCCTGCACAATACGCTCTGAGATGTATCATAACACAGTTTCAAATTAGAGATTTTGCCTCTGAGATGAAACACGTCAGAGCATGTGAAGATCAGTGAGGCTCTCTCTCTGTATGTATAATTGTTGCTCAGATCATCTGCAGGAACAAATATAGAATGATGTAACCTGCTGAACTCTGATGTCTTCCTAGGTGAATCTGTCTCTGTGATCAAACACACCGACCCCGTTCCTGACCCTCGAGCAGTCAATCAGGACAAGAAGAACATGCTCTTCTCTGTAAGCTCATCTTTATCTCACATCCTGTTGATCTCTTCTAAAGTCTGCTTTGTTTAGATTCTGCTAATTTCCTGGACAGACTGGTCTCTCTCATATTTCCAAACTGGGATGTTATCAGAAACACAAACATGCTTATTTCTTTTTACTTTAGGGCACTAACATTGCTGCTGGAAAGGCTGTGGGGGTGGTTGTGTCCACTGGTGTGAACACAGAGATTGGAAAGATCCGTGATGAGATGGCAGCCACGGAGCAGGAGAAAACACCCCTGCAACAAAAGCTGGATGAGTTTGGCGAGCAGCTCTCTAAGGTCATCTCCCTCATTTGTATCGCTGTGTGGATCATCAACATTGGACACTTCAACGACCCTGTCCACGGAGGCTCATGGATCCGCGGGGCTGTATACTACTTCAAGATTGCGGTGGCACTTGCCGTGGCGGCCATCCCTGAGGGACTTCCTGCCGTCATCACTACCTGCCTGGCTCTGGGCACTCGCCGCATGGCAAAGAAAAATGCCATTGTCCGCAGCCTGCCATCTGTGGAGACCCTTGGCTGCACCTCTGTCATCTGCTCTGACAAGACTGGGACGCTGACCACCAACCAGATGTCTGTGTGCAGAGTGAGTCTCTCACACACACGCGCACACACACACACACACACACACACACACACAGGCCCTTTCTCCTGGTGCATCGGTGTCTTCTGTAGTCCACCGTACAAGCATTTAAATGTCCTCTGCCTTTCTGAAGTTGGAGCAAAACTTTAAGTTAATGCCCACTCCAATGAAGGCCTGACGACTTTTACTAGCCTGGCACTGCAACATGTTTTGACTCCAAAGGGGTTTTCACAAAAACTGACAAACATAGTGAACATTAATAAAAAAAAAATTAACACTCACAGGGATCAATGTGTGTCTGAAAAACTACACAGAAATAAGAGCAGTGTGTTGGTTACACAACTTACCGTGTAATTCTGTGTTTCCATCCTTGCTTGACATCCCACAGACTCTGGATGTTGTGCTTCTGTCTCCTGTCTGTCATGATCAATCCTTTGGCTTCTTTCTTGTCCTTTGTGCTGACTGCCTCTGATGAGATGGAGACCTCCTTGATTAAGATGCATCTGAAACTTAGTAGAAGGCGTTGATGAGGGAATTATTAAGCAAAAATACTAATAATACTTATTCTTTCAGCTATTTGTTGATTCTCAGTTGCAATGAATTTTAATTCCCATCCCTAACCTTGAGAAATAGCCACAGAATTCAAACAAATTCTAAAAGTTACTGAGAATTTGTATATTTTCTTCTGTTTGTCTGTTTGTTTGTTTGTTCAAGATTACACACAAACTACTGGAAAGATTTTGCTGAAATGTTCGGGAGATGTTGGTAATGACCCAACTTAAAAATGATCAGATTTTGGTGGTGGCGCCTTTATCAAAAGATTGCATTGTCCAATAACTAAAAATGGCATCAACATGATTCTGTGTGCTAGGTGCGGGTTTTCAGGGTCAGGGAATCGTGTTATAATGGTGACAAAGAGAAAGTCTTGAGGACACTTTCTGAATTAATATAGAAAGCAACGTCAAAGTCAGCTGACAGTCACAACTGACTCCGGGTACTTGTTCAACTGTAACAGAAACATTTGGAAATTGTGAAAACTGCAGACCTTGTGTTTTCTGTTCCCTGGAAATAATCCTGAGATGATTTGATGCTACTCTGGATTATTTAAAGTCCCAAATTAGCCACAGTATGATGGAGGCGTGGTGCTCCAGCAGGTGATGTGCCTGCCTCACAGCAAGAGGTTACTGGTTCATTACCTCGTGTCAGTCAAGGCCTGTCTGTGTTGAATTTTCAAGTTTTCCCTCTGCATCAGTGGGTTCCCAGGCACTCCTGCTTCCTCCCACAGACCAAGAGCATACTCATTGTGTTGATGCACCTTGGTTCACTGGTGACACGTTAAGGTTGTACTTTTTAAGCAATGGGGCTCAAACTAATCAACAGGCTGTCTGTTCAACCCAGTAGATTCTAATGCACTTGCTGACCATGTACAGTCAACTGCTAAGTTGACGGATGAATATTAGAGAGCCACTACCTTAAGCTGCCCTGCCGTAAGCTGGCGACAGGTTCAACTGTCCTAATGGCTAAATTGATAAGTGTGTTGGCTTGCCAAGTGATTGTGTAATCAGGTCACTCAGAACAGATAGTTTCATAGATTTTCTCTAGAAGCACAGGTAGTGCCTTATCGAACATATTTACATACATTTTTTTACATCTAGACAAAATTAGATTAGGACAGTGCATCTTTCTTGGACCCTACTTTTTGTAAGCTGTGAAAAAATGCAGTGTGCAGTCATGTTGCGTGGTGGTGACTGTATAAAATACATTTTTAATCAATTTTATTGAAGTTACACATACAAAGCAATCTGCTCCCCCCTCCAATAATTTAGCTGATTTCGGCTTCTGGTCATGAACTCAAAAGTAGACAAGGACTCTGCTAACAGCTTGTGCTGCTAAACAGACATCCATTAATTAACTTTAAAAGACTCATGGGTGATTTTCATTGTTTTCACCACTGGACACACACGAGAAATTTGTAACATCAATGTAATGACTCAAAATAATTAATTTAATTGGCTTTACTGATACATAAATATGACAGAATAAGTGATAAGTATAATATTGCTAAGGTTGTTGCCATGGTCAGACAGTGTGGCTGTCGTCAGTGCTTCACAACTTGGGAAACCGAAACAGGTACATTGTTCCAATACATACTGATAACTTTCCAAAAGAAGTATGATGTGGGAACTTTTGGCACACTGCAGGTTTTACAAATGTTTGTGCACATTCTGCTAGTGTCTGATGTGCTTTTGACAATGACATCTATCTTCAGATATCTCAGTTTTTCAGGATACTAGCTTAAAGAGTTCGATGTATGCAGTCTAGATTTCTCAGACAGAGAAAAATAGCCTGGGCTTTTAATTGATGTTTATGATGAGTTAACTACAGTAAAAGAAGCTCTGGCTCTCTCTGTAAGTCGTCCTAAACACATTTGTCAGCTGAAATGCTAATACTGTCAGTGCAAACCCAGACAGAGTGGAGCGTTCCTTGTGATCAGGTATTCAGCTTATTTAACAAGAGAGAAACATGCTGCCGTTTCTCTCCTCCACACTGAGCTGTTGGATGACTTGCAGTGCTGCTGTTGCATAACTGACCTTGCGTCACCAAGCTGCAAAGCAGACAGCCTGTAGTCCTTTCTTACTTTCTCTTTCCATCGCTCCTTTTCTCTCAGTGGCATCCCAGCACAACTTGGCCCTGCATGAAGAAGAAATTTCAGCATTAACTAAATCTTATTCTCTTTTGGTGCCATTAGCGTGCTCACACTGGACTTTGGCACAGACCGTATAAGACTTGGTAGCAGTTCGTTTTTATTAAACAGTTGTTTGAAGAACCTCAGAGTTCAATTGTATGTTCACTTTAACTCTTTTACTGAGAAGTAAGGAATAAAAAATGTTACAAATTTAAATGAACAGAACAGAAAGAAAGACACATCAATGTGAAAAACAACTGAAAATTGTCAGGAAAGACAACAACAACAGAAAAGTGCTTAACAACACAATGACCCCTAATTACCCCCACCCCAAACCTGGCACTGTTTAGTTCAAATTGGAGCTGTAGTATTGTAACATGTTATCAGTTTAACTCATATCTTCCGTGTACTGAAAAAGGAGACACCAAACTGTGTTAAAGGGTTAATTTGGGTTTTTTGAAGTGGGGTTGCTAGAGGCCCATGATCTAGTAAATATGACTGCCAATAAAGAAATTTGCCAGCTATGTCCTGGGGGGTAGATATCCAGGGTGGATGGTAGCAGGTACATCAAATTACATGGTGCCACCAAACGCCTTGTGATTAACCCACTTGCTTGTTAAAACTGATCAAAAGTCAAGGCTGGCTCAATAGTACGCTACAGTAAGATTGTGTACATTGGCACTCATATTTGTCATTTTACAGCAAAAGCACAAATACTAACATCTAAAAACTGAGACATTTCTACACTGGATTGCACTCGGAAAGCACAAACCTCCACCAAGATAGCTCGCATATTACAGTTACATCTATAAGCAATAGTTCCATGATAAAATTACCACCATAATATGATTCCTTTACCTTGAAAACCCACACCTAGCACTCAGAATCATACTGATATCATTATTAGTCAGAAAGTTACTGAGCAAAAGCAACCATTTGCTAATTGTGGTTATCTGGATCACACCAAAATGGAAATATTTTGAAGTTGGGCCGTTATCAACATCTGAACGCTTCAGCAAAATCTGTTCAGTCTATGCAATCTTGCTAACAAACAAACAAACAAGCATATGTCAGCCAAAAAATAACCTCCTTGGTGGAGATAATTAGCATTTAGTAGAGCACACATCTCTTCAACCTTTCTATGTAGAAAGTATGGTAGAAGAAAATATACAAATTCTCATTAACTTTTAGAATTTGTTTAATTCTGTGGCTTTTTCTCAAGGTTAGGGATGGGAATCAAAAATCGATTGGAGCTGAGAATCAGTAAATGGCTGAAGGAATCAGAAGCAGTCAGCACAAAGGACAACAAACAAGTCAAAGAAGTGATCATGGCAGACAGGGGACAGAAGCACATCATCCAGAGTCTGTGGGATGTCAAGCAAGGATGGAAACACAAGCAGCTCACTGAGGCATTTATCTTTGCAGAACAGCATTAAATATCAGGAGTACCTTGTGTTTGATTTTGTTGACCCTGAAATCTTTGCTAACACAGAAAATCAACAAATGGTAAGGGCACTGATATAAAAAAAATGTAACAACTTTAAAAATTCATTCACAAATGTTTTAAAATCAAATGAAATCTGTACTTAACCATTTAGATCTTATTATTAGGGATGGAAATTTATATGATTTTATTGATACCAGTGCTATTAACAATCCTGCTAATGAATTTAATTTTTTAATGATTTCCTTATTGATTGCTGCAAATTTTCCGTGTGGACTAATGTTGTAGATTTTCAGTGTCAACAATGTAGGCAGTAGGTGCCTTTTGTAAAAAATCAAGCCACAATTCTTAACACTTCAGAACCCTGTCAGTGGTAGGAATTGATAAGGGAATTGATTAGTAAAAGTACTCTTGAGATTGATACTTTGATGGAGCTGTTAATGATTCTCAACTGGAATTGGTTTTTGATTCCTGTCCCTACATATTATTAATCAGAACAGTGGAGATTGTCAGTTTTCCTGTGATGGGTTGCATCTATCGTCTATAGCACTCATGGAGCTTATCCCAGCTAACACTGGTCAAAAAGCAAGGTACACCCTGGACCAGTCGCCAGATGATCTCATGACCATAAAGTCAGACAGACAACCATTCACACATATTCCTCTCTTAAAAAGAACAGACAAACATGATTTGGGTCCCACATATACTCGAGAGGAACAACCAAACCAACATAGAAACGCCCTGACTGAAAAGAGGAGTTGAACCTTCAACCATCTTACTGTGTGGCTTGATTACTAACCTGCTATGCCACCAGGCCACCCTTTCGCTACTGCTACTGTGACTGTCCAGAATCCAAGGAGGTTAATTAGAGCTGTGACTCAACAACGACTTTATCACTTTGCTCTAAATATCAGGAACTGGCTGGTTGTCCTCAGCCGTGTAACCAGTCCAATGACGTGTGTTTATGTGAGAGAATGAAGCCATCGTCAGGGTCAGACCGATGCTGCAGCATCTCTGTCTCTTTGATCTTCTCTTCTGTTAGGAAACAAACTAAACAGATTTTCTCACATTAGTCAGCAAGACACTCTGTGGTCTCTGAGACACATCCCTGACTGCAGTGTCATCTGCTCTCTGTGTCTGCTGTGAAGTTCATTTGTGTGTGCTGCCCCCTGCTGTGTCATTAAACACACTGCACAGATGATTAAGAAAGCATCTGCTCTCAAAGCTCTTATCTGCTGTGGCCTGTCCACTCTGTTGTTCTCTAGATGTTTGTCATCAACAAAGCTGAGGCTGAAAGCTGCTCACTGTCTGAGTTCACCATCACAGGATCCACCTACGCACCCGAGGGAGAAGTGTGAGTACTTTTCTGCTGGAAGTGAACCATGAAGCAGCCGTAGGTGAATGTATTATGTGATCACACACACAATTACGTCATGGTTAAAGTGCTCTGAACTTGTCTTCAGGTTCCAGGATGGTAAACCAGTGAGATGCTCCCAGTTTGATGCTCTGGTTGAACTGGCTACCATCTGTGCCCTCTGCAACGACTCCTCTCTGGACTTCAATGAGGTCTGCAGCCTTCCTGCCTCTTTCTTCACATGTTAAATGTTTGAATTTTAACTAGTTTTCACAGGGACCATGTGTAACAGCAGCACTGAGCCCCAGCGTAACTGTAATGGAGGACATCAAAGGATCAAGAGCGTCCAGCATAAACTTTAGCAAAGGTGTAACAAACGGCACACTAAAAATCAAACATCTTTATTTCAACCAAAATAACTAAATATATCTATCGACTCATAATGCCAGCAGGAGGATGCGGAGACATGTAATAATTGGATGTACTGGAGGCCGCTGATTAAAATTAGATTTAAGTTACTGAATAATAAACAAAAGGACATTTTTTTTTACACCATTAAGAATTCTGAAAGTTCTGAGAAAAATAGAAATACAACTTCTCTCTAAGGTCGATGACTTCAGTTTCAGAATAATAAGGAAAGTTTGTGTCTTAAATGATCTTTTTTTTTAATTGCGACTTTAACCCTGTATTCAATGATTAATATTTTGAAGAAGAAATCTGAAAAAAAAATGGTAAGAGGTTGTGATGGTGACATACAGGGGTACATTCTGAACCGCTCGCCAGCGGATTGCAATCGCAGTTATTTATTTCATAATTTAACTTTTTCCTTAAATTCTGACAGAAGTCTGAATTTAAAATTGAATTTCTGATTTGATTTTTTCGGAATTCTGAATTGAATCTGAAATCTGAGAGAGTATTTTCAGAATTCTGAATTTAATGTCAGGATTCAGATTTTCTCAGTTGATAGACTTTCATCACAACGTTCTGTCTAGAAACTGAATTTCAGTAAAACTTCGATTTTGGCCCCTTTTTATAATTCTGACTTTTTCAAATACGTTGGAACATATAGGAATTTTAAAAAGAAAAAAAACTAAATTCTGAAAAAAACTCAGACTTATAAACCAAAAAAAAGTAAGAACTAGAAAAGCACTTGGAGAGCGCAGACCTTCGCCAGCGCCACAGTCCTTAGCCATATTTTGATTTTGACAATAAATATTAGTCCTACCTTTATTTCACCGAAATATTTAGATTCCTTGACCATGAAAACATACCACTAGCAACTGGATTCATAATGGTATCTATTTTAGTTCAGTAGTTATTCACAGAAATCCCATTTTTCGCCATGGCAGCCAGACACTGATCCGGATCAACACCAAAATCAAATCAGTTCTTCCTTTTCCCATGCAGAACATTTCCTGCAAATTTCAACAAAATCCATCCATTACTTTTTGAGTTATTTTGTTCACAGACAGACAAACAGACTCTCCCGAAAACATTACCTCCTTTTGCGGAGGTAATTAAAAGATCGTAGGAAGGACACAAACCTTTTCAGAACTTAAGTGAGAATATCCAGAAATCTGAGAGAAAATGTCAGAATAGCATTATTTAAATGAGAATATGGACTGTTTCCTCAAGATGCTGACTTAGTTTTCAGAATTGATTTATTTTCTCATGATTTGGACATTTTACTTTAAACCTTGACCTCTGGGTTCCACATTGAATCTCAGATTTCAGTGTTTTTTTTTTAAGGGGAAAAAGGACACTAAAGTTAAAATCAGATGTCAGAGAGAATGTTCGGAATCTGAATATGAAAAAGTCCAAATTTGTAGATTACATTGAAAATGCTAACACTTTTTTTTGTATTCAATCTTCTTTTCAGAATAAAAAAAAACAACTAAAATTTAAATAACTCCAGTGGCCAACACCCTTCTGCTTTTGTACTTAACCTATAAGGGGGTAAATGTAAATGCAGAGAGCTCTGCTGAGAGAGTTGAACTTTTCAGAGGAATATTTATTGATGTCATTGTGGTGAATGAAGCCCTGACAGGATGGAGGTGACCGTCCTCGAGGCCCAATCATCCCCTAACATCTCTTCACACCAGCAGAGTTACTGCGCAGCACGTCTCCTGAACTCTTTTTCTCTTTGAGACTCCATCATACTCAGTCCTCCAGATCAGTCCACTTTCTCTTCAAATCAAAATTTTCTTCATAAAGTGAATAAATGAAGGGGAGGTAATGCTGCACCTGTGGGTTATGTAGTTCATCTGGATTTGCAAACACAGCCCTCTACTGTGGAGCTCCTTCATTGGTTGACTGAATTTCTTCTACCCATGTGCAGGTGAAGGGCGTGTATGAGAAAGTCGGTGAGGCCACAGAGACCGCTCTTACCTGTCTGGTGGAGAAGATGAATGTTTTTGACACTGATGTCAAGAGCCTGTCTAAGATTGACAGAGCTAATGCCTGCAACTCAGTGAGTGACAGCAGCTCTGCATCCTGCGCTCGCTGCACCTTTTCCTCTGCTTGCACTCAGCAGCTTTTCCTCACCCTGCGTTTGTCTGATCAGGTGATCAAACAGCTGATGAAGAAGGACTTCACCTTGGAGTTCTCTAGAGACAGGAAGTCCATGTCTGTCTACTGCACCCCAAACAAATCTCGTTCCTCCATCGGAAAAATGTTTGTGAAGGTAAACCGAGAGCAGGGTGTGCTAAGGACCTCATCTCTGCAGAGTTCTCTCACGTTTTAACCTGTTCAGACCCAAAGTACCTGAATTCAGGAATACTTGCATGCTCTCCAACAAAAACAACAAAAACATAAGAGAAAGTGAACTATTCATGTAGAAATGTAGTCATGTTGCACATCAAATTAAACAGGAAATTTTTAGTAACACAACCATATAAGCAATTTTTAAACACAGCAGACGCAACATCAACACCAAGCAAATAAATAATCACATATCAAAATCTGTCTCACTTTGATTCAAACTTGGGTTACTTTGTATGGATTTGTTTGAATAAGAAAATTTAGAGTTCTGGTTGATTTTTTTTCCCAAAGTAAGACGTATATTTATATATATATATTTTCTTTCAGAAACAGTCAAAAACTGCCACAGATAAGCAGAAGAACATAAAAACTGTTGTAGCTGGGTGTAGTGAACACCAAAAGTGACATAGAAGTGAAATACTAAGTTTGGTATATCAGAAATTTCAAATGGGACTAATGGTGTCAAGTTTTGCCAAGATTGGGCCTGATCACTCTGTAGTAAAGCCTCTCTAACTTTGCTCTGCATCACTTATCAGACTCGCACTTGGCAGAAGTAATGTTCACATATTTTGACAGTCAGTCATAGAGTTCTAAAGCTGCAACTGCATCATTCCAAAGAGGTGTTCACAGTAAAAACGTTTTGTTTTTTTAAGGAGAGGATTAAAATTTCTAATTATTCTGACTCATTTTCTCTGTCCCAGTAACACATATATGGTGGATAATTCCACATCTGGACAAATCCCTCAGGTGTTACTTTTATTATGACACCAGAATTATTCAAACAGACCTTGTGGTTGCAGAGATACTCTCTTTTCTTTATGAGTATGTCATTTTCAAGCAGAAGGCTTAAAAAAGGGGCTGGAGCTGGACAGGTTAAAGGGACAATTCAGTAATTTTGAGGCTGGGCTGTATGAGGTCAGTGAGGCAGCTAGCAGCACTACATCTTCAAGGAGATCAGGCTGAGACCACCAGAGAGGTGTACTGTTGTTTATGCATACAGTTGTTTTGTATTAAAGTATGAGTTTAACATAAAACCAAGCAACAGGCCTTTGTTTGTTGGAATGAATGATTGGGTGAAATCACTTTTAGTGCTTTATTTTTTTCTTAATATGGGTCAAAATGGGTGAAAAGTGTAGATGATGTTTCTTTTTCTCCACTTAAATCTTGATTAACATATTTTTCTGTTACAACACACAAAAAAGAAATAAACAGACAGAAACATGGAATAAAAAAGTTCTTGGAATGAGCCTTCTGTTTTAACAGACTGAAAGGTCACAACATCTGTTCGAGGTTCTGCAGAGTCCACTTTTCCCACTTTCCTTCTAGTTGTGATTCCTGTAATCTCGATATATGGATCAACTTTTCCTTTTAAAATGTTTATCTACAGTTTCTATCTGTTGGTCCTTCGTTGGTGGTGTTCCCTTCCCTCAGTTTCTTGTTATGGCTTTCTTACATGCTAATGAAAGTATTTTGATTAAATATAAATCCACAGTACTAAAGGCTTTGTCACAGAATTTGCACAGATGAAGTACCAAACAACTCTTGGGGACCTCATGTCCTAGAATTTTTTTAGCTCATTACAAACTTTCCCAAAATACAGTCATTTTTTGACATTTCCAAAAAACATGGGTGTTGTCATCATCAAAATTCCCACACTCTCTCCAAAACACATCTGAGGATGTCGTAGTTGTTTACTTTTTAATTTCTGTATTATAAAGAATTGTATCAGATTCTTTCAGGCAAATCCTCCATGTATGAGAGCTGGTAGGTGAATGGTGTGTCCTCCACATATGCAATTCTTGTAAATCTAATATATTAAGTTCTTTCTACCATTTCATCTTGTTATATTTGGTTGAATGTTTGATGACGTTTCTTTTACTGTTGATGCACTGGTCTACCATTATCAGGCTTTACCTTCTACCTGTCGTATATTCTACCCTCATGGATCTGTTGCTTGTTTTTTAGTTAAACTCACACAATTACGTGAAGTAGCTTTAGCCATAAACATCAGTGTACCTTACCACTCATCTGAGCTTTTTCTCCTTAAAGATGCAGTGCTGCCTGAACCACTTCAGCCACTTCACTGACTGTTTCAAGTACCTGATACGACACAACTTCAAAAAGAAATGACTCATCCCTTTAAATAACTCATCCCTCTGCTCTGCACCACAGGGGGCCCCAGAGGGAGTCATTGAGAGGTGCACTCATGTCAGAGTGGGAAACAGTAAAGTTCCTCTGACCAAAGGCATCAAGGAAAAGGTCATGTCTGTGATTCGGGAGTACGGCACCGGTCATGACACCCTGAGGTGCCTGGCCCTGGCCACACGGGACAACCCACCCAGGATGGACGATATGATTCTGTCAGACACTGCCAAGTTTGTTGAATACGAGGTAAATGTTCTTTAAAGTTTGGATGCAGTGACTAGAGAGTTACCACACAGCTGTAACTCTGTAGTCCTAAACTTTCTTTGTCTCTGTGACCAGTCTGACCTGACCTTCGTCGGCTGTGTCGGCATGTTGGACCCTCCGAGGCAGGAGGTGGCCGCCTCCATCAAGCTGTGCCGCCAGGCCGGCATCCGTGTCATCATGATCACTGGGGACAACAAGGGCACCGCTGTGGCGATCTGCCACCGCATTGGCATTCTAGCTGAGGAGGATGACATTGAGCGCATGGCTTTTACTGGTCGAGAGTTTGATGAGCTCTCGCCCTACGACCAGCGTGAGGCTGTCACTCATGCTCGCTGTTTCGCTCGTGTTGAGCCGTCCCACAAGTCCAAGATCGTTGAGTTCCTGCAAGGGTTTGATGAGATCACTGCCATGGTATGAAGTTTTGAGATAATGATTCAACGTTATTTAATGTTAACTAGTTAAATGTCGCTGTTCTTGTTTTTAATGTCTTTAATTCAGTTTGATTTTAATTTATTTTGAGTGTACCGAATCTATAACAGAGCCTTTTCTGCCAGAACGTCTGACTCAATCATTTAAAGCATCACCTGAACTATATAGCACATCTAATTAAAAATTTACAGACTTTATTATATGTCAGACCCATTAAAAACACAAGAAATATTATATATACACAAATCATGCCATTTGATTATAAAACATATTTAAAAAATCAACAAGAGAGAGTTTAAAAAGTAAGAAAAATGTTTTTATTTAAACAAGTATAAGGTTAAAAATAAGATATCAGAGTTTTCAACAAAACGCATGTAAAAATATGGATTTATTCTAAACCATACCCAAGTCAAAAAATAAATATATACACATATGTATAAATTGTACAGAAACCATATTTCATCCCTTGTGCTCCCAGACTGTTAGGGACTTTAGACAGTATAAGTTAAATATGTTTAGAAGTTTTAGTAAGTTGAGATCAAGCTTATTACAATAAATGATACAAAAGTGTGTTCAGGTGTTTTTTCACCTCTGATAGTTCAACTGACATGGAGGTTTGAACCAGCAACCTCCTTGCTGCGAGGCTACCTGCTGCCCTATCGTGCTACTCTGTCAATCAGTATTTTTGAGTATTAAATTCAAATAACCTCAATGCCTTTGGGATTTTAAAATTAAATAAATCGATAAAAGAGGAAATGTCTTGCCCAATCATACATTCTATTCTCCCTTAACTAATTGAAATTAATTCCTTATTCTAGGCATAAATTCAGCAACACATGCTGTTTTATTTCTCCAACTGAAGATTTAATGACATAAAGTCACAAATGGTAACCCAGAGCAGTTGAGCTTATCAATTTATGTCTGTGAAAATCTATCATTATTGTCCATATAAAGCACTGTAGCAGCAATTTTCTTGCATGATTATAAAATTTTTTGTGGTATTAGTTGAATAATGTCTCTCACGTCCTTATGCAGCATTATTAAAAATATGAAACATGTTGTTAAATTGTTTTATATCCTGAAATTTTCTAAAAATTGTTGTCGTTTGATTGATATAAGAATCGATTCTCCTCTCTCTTCAGACGGGTGACGGGGTGAACGATGCTCCGGCCTTGAAGAAGGCAGAAATTGGCATCGCCATGGGCTCTGGCACTGCAGTGGCCAAGTCAGCCTCTGAGATGGTTCTCGCTGATGACAACTTCTCTTCCATTGTGGCCGCTGTTGAAGAAGGCAGAGCGATTTACAACAACATGAAACAGTTCATCAGATACCTGATCTCCTCCAACGTAGGAGAAGTAGTCTGGTCAGTCGCACAAAATTATTAGGACCTCAAAATGCTGTTTCATTGTTGACACTGAGCTTCAGCAGCTAACGTCAGTCAATCTTCCTGTTAGCATCTTTCTCACTGCCGCTCTGGGCTTCCCTGAGGCACTGATCCCCGTTCAGCTGCTCTGGGTCAACCTGGTCACTGATGGCCTTCCTGCCACCGCCTTGGGCTTCAACCCTCCAGATCTGGACATCATGGAGAAGCCCCCTCGTAACGCTAAAGAGCCCCTCATCTCTGGATGGCTCTTCTTCAGATATATGGCCATTGGAGGTTGGTTGATTATTGGAGGTGTTTTTCAATGAATTATATTATATTAAAATGATAGGAGGGAAGTTATCAATGTGTACAGACATAAAAACCCAAGCTGGAATTAAGTTTTAACGTAGAGTTAAACAAATAAACTGAACAAAATTATTTGTAAATCCCTTTTGAACTATTGTCGGATATACAGAGGAGTATAAGGGCCAATTAGATGGAGAAAATTATTTTGGGTAAGTCAAGACTAATGTCAAAATATCAAGATTGAAGTTGAAATGACGAGAATCACGTTGAGACACAAGTTTGTGATGAAAGTCAAAACATCAAGAATAAAGTCGAAATACATTTTATGTCAACTTTCAACTTTTTTTCTTGACATTTTAACTTAATGTCATCATTTTGACTTTTACCACGAAATTATATTTCACCTTTGTCAACATTTCATTTTTTTTTTCGTCATTTCAACTTGCTGAAAATTAATTTTTCCATCTAAAACGACTCTGATACTCTGCCATACAACTACATAAACTACGTAAACATAAACATAAACAGAGATGAGATATTTAATGTTGAAACTGATAAACTTGATTTTTTTCTGTAAATATTCACTCATATGGCTTTTGATGCTGAGACAGGAGCAGGTTGACCACTATGTTACATCACCTTTGCTTTTAACAACACTCAACAAGCATTTGGGATCTGAGGACACTGATTGTCGAAGCTTTGTTGATGAAATTCTTTCACATTGTTGTTTGATGTACAACCTCAGTTGCTCATCAGACCATGGTCTCTGGTGTCATGTTTTGTGCTTCCTAATGTGTCACACTTGTTCAGTGGGAGACAGATCTGGACTGGAGTCAGGTCAGTCTAGTACCTGCTCTCTTTTTCCCCCAAAGCCACGCTGCTGAAATACCTTGCTCCAAAACCTGTATGTACCTTTCAGCATTAGTGGTGCCTTCACAGATGTGCAAGATACCCATGCCATGGGCACTAATACCCCCATACCATTACAGATGCTGGCTTTTGAGCTTTCCACTGATGATTCTCTAGGTGGACCCTTTATCTCTTTAGTCAGAAGTGTGTTTAATAGTGAAAGTAAGAGCATTTGCACAATGTGAATGGAACTCAATGAATTGGGACTGAACAGCTGTGAAGCCTTAGGGAAACCACTTATTGCTAAGACTAACCAGAAAAAAGCTTCAGTTTGCTAAGGAGCATAAAGATTGGACTCTGGAAGGTCATGTGGTCTGATGAGTCCAGATTTACCCTGTTCCAGAGAGATGGGAGCATCAGGGTAAGAAGTGAGGCAGGTGAAGTGATGCACCCATCATGCCTAATGCCTACTGTCCAAGCCTGTGTGGGCATTGCTATGATCTGGGGCTGCTGCAGTTTGTCAGGTCGAGGTTAAGCAACTTAATGGCCCAAAGAATGACATCAACTGAATACCTGAATATCCTGAATGACCAGGTTATTCCATCAATGGATTTTTCTTCCCTGATGGCGCGGGAATATTCAAAGATCACAATGCCAGGATTCATGGGGCTTACACGGTGAAAGAGTGGTTCAGGGAGCATGAGACATCATTTTCATGTGGATTGGCCACCACAGAGTCCAGACCTTAACCCCATTGACAATCTTTGGGATGTGCTGGAGAGGCTTTGTGCAGTGGTCAGACTCTCCATCATCGAGATATTTAATGTTGAAACTGATAAACTTGATTTTTTTTCTGTAAATATTCACTCATTTGGCTTTTGATGCTGAGACAGGAGCATCAATTCACCAAGTACAAGACCTTGGTGAAAAATTATGCACCACTTGATGGAAATAAATCTTGTGATATTGCAGACGCTTATCACAACAATGCCAAAGTGAATTCATGCTGGAATCAAAGCTAAAGGTGGTTCGACAAAATATTGAAGATTTTGACCTATTTTGGTGGTGGCTTTTTGATTGATTGACTGATTAACTGGACTACTGCTATGTCAAAAATATTCATGTATGTAGCAGGTGGACCGTACACCCATAATGTACAATACAAAATGTATTGTACATTTTTGTAAACGTTTTGTAAACGTTCACCAAAACATGTTGAGGTGGAGCAAAAATATCCTTTTTTTAAGATTGAAGTTTAGCAAAATAGATCAGATTGATTATAGACACTAAATCAGGTGGATCCAATTGCGCTGCAATTTATGCCTCAGCGACATCACTGACAAAAGCTTAATTTCTATTTCTTTTGTTAAAAGATATATATATATATATATTATATATATAAAGATATTCGTGTCAGTGCAGTACTTTCTTTAAGTTCTTCCTTTAACACCTGAAGATTCTAAATATTGTTTTAGGTTTAGCTGGTTTGTTTTGTATTTTTTTATTGGTCAGACTAGTGTTAATAGTTGTGTTTGGGGAGCACTGCACATGCCTGTATAGATGTCTTAACCTCTACACATGCACATGCTTTTGAGAAGTTATGATTTTTTCTATCTAGAAATAACTATGTACTGCATTCATTTATCAGTTTTCTTTGCCTATTTGTGCAATAAAAAGAGAGTGTGATGCATTATTTGTTTGTGATTGTCTCATCAGTGTATGTAGGTGCAGCCACAGTGGGAGCAGCAGCCTGGTGGTTCATGCTTTCTGATGATGGACCTCAGCTCTCTCTGTACCAGCTGGTCAGTCTGTCGGGTCTGAACGCTAACTTCTCAATTCTCCTCTGCTTTTTTTAACCCTCCTCACTCTGGCTGCCTCTCTCCCCCTCAGAGCCACTTTCTACAGTGCGGCCCGGACAACCCAGAGTTCGACGGCCTGGACTGTGAGGTATTTGAGTCTCCATTTCCGATGACCATGGCTCTGTCTGTGCTCGTCACCATAGAGATGTGTAATGCTCTTAACAGGTAGGTAGAAACCCCCTGGACAGGTTCCTTTAATGCCCCAGTCATACATTCACATTTCTCATGGTGATTGTGCATGATTGTCACAATCCTGATGAAACGTGCTTTGGCCGAGGGCTTCCGGTTGAGCGCTTCAAGATGGCAGTTTAAGGGAAAAACTCTCTCGGTCGACAAAGCTGAGAACCCCATCAAAACACGAATTTTGTGCTGACTGGATTATATGGTGAAAATGGTTGGAGGTAAAACAAGAAAACTAAAAATCAAGACGAAACACCAGAACAGGAAGAAACGAACGGCAACCAAACTGACTTGGTGAGGATGGAGGCAAGCGGCGAGGATGGGGCCTTGACAACGATACAAGCCAAACAAATCTTGAGTAAGGACATACAAGATCTAAAAAAAGAGCTTGTGCAGTAACTAACAGACTTTAAAAATGACTTTAAAAGGGAGATGAAAGAGGAACTCAGCAACTTTAAAGCAGAAATGACTCAAAAACTCCAAAGTGTTACTGCTGACGTTCGTAACCATGGCATGAGCCTAACCGAAGCTGAGCAGCGAGTTGACGAAGCAGAATCAGCTAACACGGAGTTAAAGGATGCTCTGCTACACTCTCTAAAACAACAAAAAATCCTCCAAGCCCAGGTGACTGACCTACAGGGAAGATCCAGTTGTAATAATATATGTATATATGGCATTAAAGAAGGCACCGAGGGTAGCTCTATGCTAACCTTTATTGAAAACTTTATGAAGACTGAAGCACTGGATATAAACACTGATATGCTCATTCAGCAAGCTCACCGGTCAGCTGGCCTGAAACCCAGAGACGAAAACATTTCAAGATCTGTTCTGGTAAATTTCCAAAGGTATGATACCAAGGACAAAATACTCAAGGCCGCCTGGGCTAAGAAGATCACTTACAGAGGTAAAACAGTCTCGTTTGCACAGGATTTTCCCAAGAGGTAAACAACAAGCTAAAGGAATACAGAGATATTAAAAAGATCCTCAATGAGAAACAAGTCCGTTTCCAGACACCATATCCTGCAAAGATGAGGATTCACTGGGTAAACTGGACACGCCTTTACAACCGTGCAGCTGAAGTAGCTCAGGATATGAAGAGGCGAGGCTACTCCATAGACCTGCCAAAAACAACCGACCCGGACTGGGAACAGAGACTCACACAAGGCGCACACTGGAACAAAACAGACGGACACTGTACCGGACGAGTACGAAAGAGGCTTAAGGACTTAATAAGACAGTAAAGTACAAAACATGCAAATGGAAAACTCGAGATATTTATTATTTTCATTCTCTTTATTTACTGCAACAGCGCCTTCAGATATTACACTACAAATCTCCACATGTACATTAAAGACATGCACACCTACACGAGTCTCCAGCCACTGCTGCTGATGATCCACGCTCACACATAAACACACATTAGCACACATGCAAATAAACACCCCCCTCCTCGCTGGTAAATGATCATTTAGCTTTCGCACAACACTTCAACTCACCCTCTTTTTTTGTTCTATTGGAACATGTTATGGGCTTACCTTACTTTCATGATTATCCTATGACTATTTTGTTTTAAATCCTAATGGTGAATAAAACAATGACGGAGAAGAGAAAAAAAAGAGACTGGATGATTGGCTCAAAGAAAAAGGACGTTTTGCTTTGTGCAAAAAGGGAGCTCCTGCATGATGTAAGACTGATTCTTCATCAGTACGGGAATGGTTTTGTGAAGGTAATAGGGCAGTGTAAGTCCCAGAAGTTGGAAGTCATTTATGCAACAGTTCTAACTGTGATAAGTTTTCTTTTTTTGTTTTTATTACAGTTCTCATAGTTCTTTTACTCATGTTGATGTTTCTTGGAATGTTAATGGTTTGAATAATCCAGTGAATATGGAGTAGGGTCATTTAAAAAAAATAAAAAATGAAATAACCAAATTATATTTCTACAACAAACTCACTTATCTCAAACAGAACATGAAAAATTAAAAAGATTTGGATATAGAAATACATTTTATAGTTTCGTCAAGACGGGTCACAAAAGGGGAGTTGCAATATTAATTCATAACTCACTCAATTTTGAACTGGTTAGGGAGGTCAGGGACAGTGATGGCAGATATATTTTGGTACAAGGCATGTTAGAGAACAGACTGATCAGTGATCTCAAACTCGTGAAGAAACATTTTGAACTCATGGTTTCAGAAACACAAAGAATATTGCTTTGTGCAGGAGACTTTATTACAATAATAAACAGTAAACTGGATACAACTCATAATAAGAGGACACTATCTCCTTTGACAAAATTTTTGAGGAAGGGACTGAATGAAAATAGATTATTTGATGTTTGGAGGGACTAACATCTTTTAGATAAAAGTTTCACTTCTCAGCCCCACATTCAGTATATTTTAGAATAGATCATTTTTTTTATGTTTCAGAATGACAGACACATGGTCCTCAGTTGTGATATTGGAACCAGGGTTATTTCAGCCCATTCACCAGTTTACATGAAGTTATATTTAGATAAAAGGCCAAGGAAACCACTTGGAGATTAAATACTGCTTTATTGAATAATAAAACAGTCATCCAAGATATAAAAAATGAAATTAAGACCTTTTTAGATTTTAATGATACTAACCCAAACATACTGTGGGGCACCCTAAAAGCAGTAGTGAGAGGGAAATTTATCTCTCTTGGTACAGCAATCAAGAGAACAAAGGAGGAAAAGCTAAAAGAGCTTGAAACTAATCAAAAAGAATTGGAAAGACAGCATAGTAAGGATAAAAATCCTTAAAAAAAATGCTTGAAATTCAAGGATGAGGAAGCAGATTTGGGTTTAAATAAGGAGGATATTGAGAAAAAATATAAATTTCTTAAACAGTCCTATTATGAGGTAGGTCCAAAAGCTATTAAGTTATTAGCTAAGAAAATACATAAGAAACAGTTGCCACAGCCTGTGTTTAAAGTAAAAGACCCTAAAACAGGGAAATATACAGTGACTTAGATGAGATAGACACTATTTCAAACCTACTATCAAACCCTTTATTCACAACCAAAACAAGAAAGTAATGAAAATATAAAAGTATTCTTTAATTCTTTTGACCTCCCTACAATTGGAGAGCAATAAATAAATGTATTACATCCCAGATTACAATGGAAGAACTCGAGACAGCATTGAAAAAATAAAAAATAACAAAACACCAGGAAATGACGGGCTACCATCTGAATGGTATAAGATATTTAGAGAAGAGCTGAATCCAGTACTCCTTAACTCCTTTAACTGGACACTGGGAAACTTATCTATACAACCGTCCTGGATTGAGGCTATCATTTCAATCATACCAAAAGAAGGCAAGAACAAAACAAGATGTAGCTCATACAAACCAGTTTCTGTTTTAAATCAGGATTATAAACTCTATGCTTCAATCATGTCTAAAAGATTAAATTCCTTTGTTTCTGACCTAATTGATACTGATCAGACTGGATTTGTTCAAGGTCGCCAGGCACAAAATAATATTAGATGCTCTCTCCATGTAATACATAATATAAGAAGAACTGAAACAAGTGCCCTGCTGGCCAGTCTTGATGCTGAAAAAGCTTTTGACTGTGTTGGTTGGAAGTATTTATCTTTGGTTTTGGATCGATTTGGCTTCACTGAGAAATCTATCAATACTATTAAAACATTATATACTGCTCCTACAGCAAGAATTAAAATAAATGTCCGTCTTCCTGATCAGATTAGACTAGAAAGGTCCACTCGTCAGGGATGTCCCCTCTCGCCAACCCTTTTTGCACTCTACATTGAACCTCTAGCGCAAGCAATAAGAGAAGATCCAAATATTGAAGGAATCGTGCATAATAACAGAGAACATAAAATAGAGTTATACGCAGATGATATTCTGCTTTATATTAAAAATCCAAATGTCTGCCTACCTGTTCTATTAGGCCTCCTTGATTTATTTGGTACATACTCAGGTTACAAACTTAACATTCAAAAAACACAGTTGCTAGTATTTAACTGCAGTCCTTCCACTGAGCTTAGACAGAGGCTTCCCTTTGATTGGTCTTAAACAGCAATTAGATATTTAGGAGTATGGTTGACACATTGTCCCGGTGACCTGTACAGAAAAAACTATGAAACTGTTAATAAGAAAATTAAGGAAGATCTTAGCAATTGGTCTACACCACAAGAATTGATGTTATAAAGATGTCAATTTTACCCAGGTTGTTGGACTTGTTTCTGTCAATACCTAAACAAGTCCAACAAACAATTCCATGAATGGGATGAGCAAATTTCCAGATTTGTTTGAATCAGTAGAAAACCAAGAATAAAGTAAAGCACATTTATGATCAATAAAGAAAGAGGTGGGATGTCTCTCCCCAACCTGAGGGATTACTATTTTGCAGCTCAATTAAAAACTGTTATTTTATAGTGTTAAGGTAGATATGAAGCAAAATGGAAGGAAATGGAGAGTGAATTTAATGGTATCCCAATCCCAGCAATGATTGGAGATCATAGATTAATGTTAACTTATCAGAACCAACTGAATCCACATATTTACTTCACTCTTCATACCTGGTTTGACATCATTAAACAATAAGACCTGTGGATGCAAATAAAACAGCTGGGATGGGTGGCCTATGATACATCATTTAAACCAGATAATATGGATTCTGTGTGCTGGTCAAATAGAGGTATCACTGCATACTGTAAAATAATGGGAAAAAACACACTGCAAAGCTTAAAGAAAATATGACTTGGAAAACTCTGATTTTTTTTTTAGGTTTTTGCAATCACGAACTTATCTCTTAAAAATAATCACAGATAATGAAGCAAATAAAGAACTTAATGACATTATACAGTTAATCATTAAAGCATATAAAGGCACTTCTAAATCAATCGTTTCCAAACTTTACCAACGAATGAGATGGGGGGGGGGGACTAAATGAATAAATTACATGTGAAAAGTGGGAAAGTATGTGCGAAACCATATTCACAACCTCCTGTTCTATGTATTGGTGAGTGTACAGCTTACATGGAAAAACCATGTACGCTGTTTTATTACTCCTAAATTACAGAAATATCGAAGAACTGAGGCATGTAAATGTTGGAGAGGTTGTGGATGTAATGAGGCAGATCACCTGCGTATTTTCTGGAGGTGTATAAAGGTACAACTGTTTTGGGAAAATATTTGGACTACCATGCAAATGATTCTTGGACAGCTGTTCCCCCCGACTTTTATATCATTTTATTTAGGAGATCTACAAAAGTACCTGAGGAAGTAAAGGGGCCTGATAGATACTTGTGGAAAATATTTACAGTAGCAGCAAAACAGTAAATGGTTACAAGTAGATCCCCCCACCATAAACGATTGGGTTGAAATTGTTACAGAAATTCATGAGTTGGAAGTCTTATTAAGACTGAGAAATGATTTGTATATTAAAAGATGGACTAAATGGAAGCCATACTTGAAAGAATCAAATGATGCCCCTGTTGGACTGTCTTAAGCATATTCACATCTTTGGAATTCATGGACTACTCCTTACTATGAACTGTGATCACTTTATAGTTTTGGAATAATGTTTTAAAACCCCTATGTAACTAATATTGTACCTTTTTATGTCTGGCAATGTCCTTTTGTTCTTAATATTTTTGTTCTTAATATTATTGATATGTTTGTCTGGAAAATAACAAAAATTAAGCATGAAAAAAAAAGAAACGTGCTTTGGTTGTGGTGCATGCACTATTTTATCCATATCAGTGTTGTGTAATCATGGATTATACAGCTGTTGGGGACTGGAAAGGGTCCCTAGGGCTCAACTGGGCTGATTGTGGCTCAATGCAGAAAGCTGAGTGATTGACAAGGACGTATCCGATTGTGTCCCGACTGTGTCCTGTCAAGGTGAATTCACAACGTTGTTCTTACATATCTTGTACATGGAATCCTTGTTGTTCAGGGTATGTCCGGGGGAGACAGTCATTTCTTCCCGTATCATGCCGATCAAACCAGCCTCATGTACAGTTGTGCACAATGACCATGAGAAATAGGAATGTGTGATTGGGGCATAAGGAGCATCCATAAAATAAATGCTCTCCTATTTAAAAGTAATAATCTGATTTTACTTTGACCTTCAGCCTGTCAGAGAACCAGTCTCTGCTGAGGATGCCTCCCTGGGAGAACATATGGCTGCTGGGGGCCATCTGCCTCTCCATGTCCCTCCACTTCCTCATCCTCTACGTGGAGCCTCTGCCTGTGAGTTATAAACATGTTTGTTGACTTCATGAGACAGACATTCAAAGACATTAGCTATTTTCTGGTTTTATTTCCATTTGAAATGGAAATTATTGTGCTGTCTTTCTGAAACGTATTCGTGTTCAATTAAGTAATGTCTCACAGAGAGGTCATCTTTGTGACGTAAAGTCCACAAGCTCTACTCAGAAAACAAAACAGTTTTGTTTTCGCTGACTCAAATTTGTATAGAACCCAAATGACAAAAGTATCGACACTTGCAATCAAATTCCCTGACTTTTATTAAAGTCAATACACAGCAACAATACAGTGTTAAACTCCAGCCGACATTAAATACACATGAAGCACTTCTTTAATATCATGGCTTTTTTGTTAACACCGTGATTGTAGAATACTCTTCTCATACCTGATAATGACTTGAGATGATTAAGTTCAGCAACAGGAGATTATATTATAGAGATGATGTTTAACTTCTATCCATCAAAGAATGCTACAATTCATTAATAATCCAGGATCAGTATAATTTACTGACCCGTAACGTTCAAACACCTTTGCTTTTCATTTGTATTTAACAGATTAATACAAACTAACTGGGGTTGTCTGTCACTACAGCACTGAAGCTCATTTATCTGATTTAACAAAAGCAAAATTGAAACATAGAGAGAAAAACATAGAAACAGCTGTTATAGGTGTTTGATTTTTAACCTCAGCTGAGGTTTGAAATAAAGTTTTTTTCACAAAACTCTTAACCGAAAAATCTCAGATGTTTCGTATAGATAATCATTTGAAAAAAGTTATCAATTTTATTTTGCTTTGGCACTTTTAAGAGCTGTTTATGTTCAAGTACAAGCATTACCAGGAATCATTTCATAAATTTTTTTCCTAAACCTTATTTTTTAAAATATTTGTTGGAATATAACTATCAAAAACCCTGAGAGGCGGTGCTGTTTTGGCGGAGTGGTTAGCAACCAGGCACCCCATGTATTTGCATCCGCTGGTCCAGATTCGAATCCAGCCTGTGACCAGTTTGCAGAGTGTCTTCCCCCACGCTCTCACCCCCCTTCACAAGCCTATCCACTGTCTCTCTCCTATCAATAAAGGCACAAAATGCCCCAAAAAATACATTTAAAAAAAAAAAAAAAAAAAAAAAACCCTGACAGCCAGCTACACTGCTCCCTGTATTTTCTGCTTTGCTGTTGTTGTTGTTGTTTTGGTGAATGTAAGCTGAGGCCTATATCCCGAAGCGTGGTCAACTTATACCCAGTAACTCACATCTATCCAGATTGAGTAACCGCAACAATGGCAATCAGGGTAATCAATAGCACGACGCAAGTAATCAAAATGGTAACTCAATCCAGGATTGTCTCATCAAGAGCCGTGAACGCGCACGTATAAGTAGGTAGATGATTCCAGGCCACGAGAATCAGTACGTCCCATAGCGCGTCGTCAGGTTGATCTCGTGGGTCAAATCGGTATTGTGACACTCCTTCTCATCTTCATGCTCGTCTCAAGAGTTGTGCGGGAGGCAAGATGGCGGAGGGAGCAGACGTGCTGTAATCTGCTCACTTAGCAAAACCAAGAACCAAAGAAAAATATGAACTTTAAACTCACAAGGACTAATTTCATGCTTAATTAAGAACCAACGACACACATAGAAATTTGTTTTGACGTGGAAAAAGTGAACTACTAAATTCCCCAGAGACAATATCAACTGAACTAACATAAGCTAACATGGCTAACGAAGACATGAAGGTGCTCCAGGTACATGACTACTGCAGTTTAGAGGATATGGACACAAACGCCAGAGGTACCAAACCACCAGTGCCTCAGAAAAAAACAAAAGGTAATGCAGAAACGAACAATGGAGAAAACACCGTGGCTATTTTAGCTGCAATAAGCACACTTCAAGTCATGATGGAAGACTTCAAAACAGAATTAAAAAAAGAATACGCTGTCCGTGTCTAACATCGCAAAAGCAGTCGAATTTAACTCAGCAGAAATAAGAGAATGCAAAGAAAATAACAAAAAGCTGGAGAAGGATACCAAGCAACTAAAAGAGAAAAACACAGAGCTGAAGAAGAAAACAACAGAGCTTGAAAAGAAAACAATGGATCTGGAAAGATATAAAAGACGGTGGAATTTGAGACTGAATGGCCTAAAAGAAGAGAAGGATGAAAACACATGCCAAATAGTCGCAAACATCATCGCAAAAATCATCCCGCACTGGAAGGAGAAGATGGACTTCATCCTCGACTCAGTGCATCGTCTTGGCCGCCCCCTTGCTGATCGTCCCTGTCAGATCATCCTACAGTTTACAGGGAGACTGTTCAGAGACGAACTTTGGAGATCCACCAAAAACCATGCCATGTGCAAGAATCTCAACATCCGATTTGCAGAAGATCTCATCAAAGCAGACAGAGAGACAAGGAAGGCTGTATGGGAAAAGGTCGAGCAAGCAAGAAAAGCTGGACACAGAGCTGTGTTCAGGGGCCCACATGCCTTCATCAATGAACAGAGAATTCTACCATGAATAACCTCTTACTCATAAAAACGTGAGTTCTTGAGTAAATGCAGTAATATGTTCTGGGTTTTGCTACCTCAAATCTTAACAAAAGAAACTTATTCGTTCTTATTCATATTCATTTAATTTAATTACTTGTTCATTACCTACATGTTTCACCTTAAAAATGACATATCTCTCATCTCTGTTAACACAAGAGGCCTAAAGGACATGAAAAAACGTAAAAGTATTTTTTTATTTCGTAAAGGAAAAACGCAAATATCATTCTTCTACAGGAAACCTACTCCAGCCAGGAGGACAGTTTATTCTGGTCTAAACAATGGGGAGACATATCTTATTTCAGCCGTGGTACGTCTAGGTCTGCAGGTGTTGCTATCCTGATGAAAAACTTCCAAGGTCAAATATTATCCCACATAGCTGATGAACAGGGTCACTGGCTGATACTTATTTTTACACTGGATAGCTTCAAATTCATATTAGTAAACATATATGGATACAACAGCAAAGAAAATAGTTACTTGCACACATCTCCACACAGCTAGATAACTTGAGAATATCACACTCAATAGAAAAAGTTATAATAGGTGGAGATCTTAATTTAACTGTAGATGATTTTTATGACAGATTTCCCTCCAAATACAATATGAGCCACTTAAACAAAACCTTTACAGATTTTTGTACTGAACAAAATGTAATCGATACCTGGAGTTATTTTAACCCTGGGATAATTAAATATACATGGTTCAGCCCGAATTATGAACTTAAATCTAGAATTGATCACTGGCTGATCTCAAACAATTTATTACAGTATCAAATACACTCAGACATTTCTGCGGCTCCATTGACTGACCACAGTATCATCTCCTTATACATAAAGCCTAGAGACAGTCAAAGTCACTCAAACAGATACTGGAAGTTTAACTCTAGTCTACTTAAAAATAACAACTACTGTAACAAAATTAGATCATTAATTATAGAAACTGCACAGTCTACTGAATTAACAACTCCAGTGATAAAATGGGAATTCCTAAAATATAAAATTCATCAAGTTACTATTTCCTTCAGTAAGAAACTTAAGAAAGATCTAGAAAAAAAAGAACTGGAAATTATTAGGCAATTAGATATTCACTGCAACAAACCGAACCCTACTGATGATGACAAACAACAAATTATACAACTCCAACCACAACTAGATGAACTCTACACTCAAAGAGCCTTGCGTGCGTTTGTTAGATCCCACGCTAAATGGATAGAGGAGGGGGAGAAAAATTCTACCTATTTCTGTGGTCTTGAAAAAAGAAGACAGGAGAAAAATAGCATTAAATCACTTCTAATCAACAATGTTGAAATCACAGATGAAAAGCAAATATCCAATGAAATATTACATTTTTACAGACAACTCTACAGCTCTAAATTCTCCCAGGAAAACTGTCATTCATTCCTTTCAGATATATCAGAAAATATACCTAAAGTAGAGGATAACTTTAAATAAACATGTGAAGACCAAATAATTACAGAGCTTGATGCAGCAGTCAAACGTCTCTCTTTAAACAAAGCCCCTGGTTTAGACGGCTTGACAGGAGATTTTTACAAACATTTTTGGATAGATATCAGGGAAACTACTACATCAGGTCTTTTTGGAAATTTCTGATAACTGCCTGCTTCCACCTTCAATGAGACAGGGAATAATCATTTCAATCCCAAAACCTAATAAAGACCCAAGACTAATTGAAAACCCATTACCCTTAGAAACTCAGACTATAAGCTATTGACTTATATTTTTAGAAACTCAGACTATAAGCTATTGACTTATATTTTTACTTCTTGTCTCCAAACAGGAATATCAAACATTGTGGCAGAAACCCAATCAGGTTTCTTAAAAGGAAGATCCATCCATAATAACATTAGATTTGTAATGGACATAATTGAATACAGAGAGCTTATTAAAGATGATGGCTTCATTTTTTTTTTAGATTTTTACAAAGCTTTTGATAGTGTAGAACATCCCTTTTTATTTGCAGTGTTAGAACAACTAGGCTTTGGATCAAAATTCAGGAATTTTGTTCATGGATTATATCAGAATATCAGTAGTTGTGTGTTATTACCTAAGGGCTCTACCTCCAACTTTAAAATCGAAGTTGGTATTCCTCAAGGATGCCCAGTTTCTCCATACTTATTTATACTTGTAACAGAAATGTTTGCAATTTACCTAAAAAACTGCAAAGATATAAAAAAAATTAAATGTGGTTGGCACTGATATCATTATTAGCCAGTTAGCAGATGACACGGCAGCATTTTTAAAAGACAAATATCAGATACCGGTAATAATAGAAAAAATAAAACAATTCTCTGCAGCCTCTGGTTTAGCCCTAAACTTAACAACATGTGAACTGTTTGCCATTCATGATACACCACTCACAGAAATCTGCGATATACCCATTAAATCAGAAATCAAAAACCATGGAGTTACTCTCACAAAGAACAAGGATCTAAATCAATCGCTAAATATAGAAACTAAGATTAAGGAGTGCAAGACTAAACTGAACTTATGGCTCCAAAGGGACCTGTCAATATTGGGTAGAATTTACCAAACAAAGATGGAAAGCTTATCAAGGATTATTTACCCATATTACTCCATTGCCATCTCAAACAAATTAATTTAAAAAATCAACAGTATGAATCTAGATTTTATTTGGAGAAATAAACCACACTACATGAAGAAAGACAATATGGTAAAAGAAATAAAGGATGGTGGCCTAAAAGTAATAGACTTTGACTGTCTTAATGGTACTCTAAAAATAAACTGGCTTAAAACTTGGTTGGAACAAGGACAATCCTTTTGGTACTGCATCCCAAATCACCTGTTCAGTAAACTAGGTGGCCTAAAACTTCTACTCCTCTCAGACTTTGGCATAAACAATCTTCCTGTAAAATTGTCAGAGTTCCATAAACAAATTTTACTGTATTGGAAACTGATATATGTTCATAACTTCTCACCACACTATACCATAATATGGAATAATAGATACATTTTACACAAAAGAAAGTCATTGTTCTTTCAAACTTGGTATGAGAAGAACCTGTGGTCTGTTACAGATTTAATGAATGTTGATGGGAATTTACTTGATTTGCAGCAAACAAAACTTCAATCCCCCCAAATCTGAATTCATTATATTACAAAAAGCATTACCCAAAGAATTTATATTTTTAACCCAAAACATTATGATACATAAATCTATAGAACCACAGCTTGCTCCACTGTCAATCCAAGGCACTCCTATTCTTGACAGGAAATGCAGCAATTATTTTATAAGAAAATCTCTGACTGAAAAAATGTTCTCCTGTAAAAATAATAAAAATAATATTCTGCACAAATTTAATGAAAGTTACAAGCTAAGAACAATGTATCTGAAATTCCCTATACCTCGTAAAACAAAAGAAACACATTTTAAAATTATGAACAACATTTATCCCTGTAAAGAATTATTAAGAAGAACATTGAAGATAACACATGTTAATTTTGCAAAAATGAAATCGAAACTATAAACCACATGCTCTTCTCATGTAGTATTATTAATAAATTTTGGGTGGACATCAATAGATGGATAAAAAAAGATCCCGTCCTGTCAATCTATAAGAGAAGAAGATGTTATATTTGGTATTTTACTGAAAAATAAAAATAATGAACTCTGTATAAATGTGATTTTATGTTTAGCAAAATATTTCATTCATAAAAACAAAGCCTTAAGCTCATCCTCTATTTTTGAATCTTTTTTGAATGAATTCAGACTATATTTGAAAGCTTTGCATGCCATGAACTCTAAATTTGCACAAAAAATACTTGACAATCTGAAAGACTTTTCCACTGGCTGAGACAGTTTACTCTCTTGAAAGCACTATTTTCAGCACAGAAATTCATTTTTTTATTTATTCTTTTGATATAAATATTATGTGTACGGAGAAATTTTTACGTAATTCAACCCCTTGTAATGTATTTTTTCCCCTTTCCTTTACCTTTCTTCTTCTCTCTCTTCAATTGAAAAAGAAAACAAGAACTTTTTTCCATTTCAATATGAACTTGAATCTTAACATTTATTTTATAGAGATATGCTCATGTAATGAAAGTTATGCAAGAATTGTGTTTTGCCTGGTTTGTTTCTTGTTTTTGTACGATGTACAATTTCAATAAAAGTTGTTAAAAAAAAAAAAAAGTCTCAAGAGTTGTGCGCCTCCTTCTACCGGGTTCAGGAGAAGAGGGCAGGCCATTGATTCGAAGAAGCTGATTGGCTAGTGCGAGGGTCATCCTCCAGGATCAGACTCAACCTCCAACTTATCCTGCTGAGCAGGTTAGCCGTTCAGAGTAAGTCACCATGGTGATCTACTCCAATAAGATATGAACCGGCTTTGTGCTATCGATAAACCAGGGTTAACCCTGAAGTTATCTTGCTAAGAAATTAATCCTGCTTCGTAATATAGGCCTCTGCTGCACGATGTTGGCCAAACTTGCATGGAGGAGAAGCTATCAGACTGCTACTATACTATACTGTAATAGAAAATGAAGCAGGGGCCTGTTGCACAAAAGCAGGATTTAGACATCCAGGATAAATGACTAAGCCTGGCTCATCAAATCCAAAACAAGGGGGTTCAAGCTTATTTGGTTGCACGAAAGACCAAGCAAGGATGAGAGCACAAGGATTCATCGAGCCAGGTGTAACTCGTCCTGGATCAGTGCCCGCACGCGATTCCTTGAACAGACCCCATGATCGATCACAGAATCACGGATTCATCATGACAACAAGAGCGGCGTGCTTGTCTCCATCAAAGCAGGGAGTCCTCATGGAGGCGTATGAGAAGGTAAAAGACCGAATTAAAAAAGAGAAAACACCACCATGGCGATAAAACCAACGACAGAAAACTCTGCGGACCGCCTGAATGTGTAATAGTGCACTGATACACACTCTGCTGAAACATCACAATATCAATTCAAACAGTTCATTAACATCTCCAAAATCAAGTTGTGCCCTTATTATGAATTTGTTGAATTGCACGTAAAACTGAAATTGAAACATCCACATTTGCTTCTAGGCTAATGTTGGATTACATGTGTGCAAGTGTGCACGAGTTTGCGCGTGCATGCAGAGCCCCTCTATCTAACATTGGGCCCTATGTGAGATTTCATATGATACCCCCCTCCATCTGTGATTGACATATGCTTACAGAAGAAATCGAATAGCATTGTTTTTGCCATCGTCTTTAATTTATAAGAAAATTCGTCGCCAAATTTGCATGCTCAAAAAATAAATAGCCTAAATACAAAAAATTATGAAATAAGAAATACCATCACCACAAAATAAAAACCCTTTAAATAGGTGAACAATAAAAAACATTAAAAAACATTGTAATAAATTGTAACTACAGAAATCAACATCAAATACTTAAATGACCATGTAGTTAGTGTAACCGTGCACAGTTGCATTTTGCTGCAGCTGGCTGGTTCAAGAAAACCCTGTTGACTCTGCGTTGTGTGAAGAGTAAGAAGCGGGAAGCTGCTCTGTCTGTATGCCGCCGTTTATTATCTGTACAAACAGATTGATACTGGTCATATACTTGGCTCGTCTCGGCATACCGAAGCACACTCGGGCACATCTCTCATACAATGGTAATGCATAACGGCATGTAGAATAATTTCAAGAATACAAAATACAAAACTATGTCAAAAGTACCTGTACAAACAGATTGATACTGGTCATATACTTTGCTCATCTCGGCATACCGAAGCACACTACAACAGGATAACAGAGTTATCACAAATGGTAGTCACCTTGTAATAAGTGCACAAAGTTATTATATAGACAGTTTAGTAAATGAAAACTACGGTAAACTATGCATTATACATCTCATAACCCTCTACATAAATCACTGTATGCTCAGAAGTCTATAAGAGGAGAAAATTATGTTTATACACAGTTATTGTACGAACTGCTTCGGTCTGTGACTCACCTCGGGCACATCTCTCATACAATGGTAATGCATTGCGGCTGCCCATTGTATATATAGACTTAACCCAAGAGAGGGCGCCCTCGAGCCATATATGCCAAAAAGGAACATAAGTCACAGAGAGCAAGTGGAATAATATACAATATAAATCCTGTTACATTAGCATAAAAATAACTCATAAACATAATACATAAACATTTCCACCATGCAATAACAGTACATTAACATTTGAATCATTATGAGCTTTTCTATTTTAAAAGTTTATAGTAATAATTATTTTTTAATTTAATTATACTGAAAGGGATTTTTTTCATTGATTTTACGATTTGACTTTGTTTATATGCTTTAATTCTGTGCTTTCTGTCTTGTTGAGCAGTGTGTGACTTCAGTTTTAACGGAGCTGATGGTTTAACTGCTCTGATTTATCCTTATTAAATAAACACCATTTTACTCTTTGACTTCTGTACTAACTAAAATGGGATGTGCATTTTATATATATTCTGTGGATAACTCTTATCTAATGGTTGCAAAATCATGTAAAATTATAATTTTATCTAAAATCACTGTAATTCATTAATTACAGTGATGTTCAATGACAGTGGGTCTTGTTGTATGTGATAACGATGTGTGGTGGGCAGTGGAATAAAAATTGGTTTCAGTTTGTGGGGACTGCTGACTGAGAAAAGGGATGAGATTAAATAAATCCTGGAAGTTAGCCTGGTCTGGAGTAGGCTAGAGCTACAGAATATATGTCCATGGTAACATATGTCAAAACATGTCCCCCTATCCAACTTTTGTGCAGCCAGATCATGGATTAATTGATTCTGAATAACCATGATATCCCGGCTTAATACCTTATCTTGGTTTTGTGCAACAGGCCCCAGTTTTGTTAAGCTGATAACACATAATGAAAAACAGCATCTGTATGAGCTTAGCTTGTTGAGATCCTCCCAAAAATGAGCCTAAGTACAAGGAATGATCCACGTTTAAATCAGTATTCATTTTGTTGACTTTATTATTTTTATGGTTTTTGTTTTCGTCAAAAACTTTTTTCCTCTGTTGAAAACTAGGCAGTAACTAATAAAGCAAGTGCACATGGACAAAAACCCAAAACTAAATTAACTGACATTTTCATCAACAATAAAATCTAGACAAAAATGTTTTACAGAGACATTAATCCAATCAGACCTACTTCGGTCATGTAGAAAGTAGAGACAAGTTAAGAATTTATCCAACCACAGCTACTTTGGTTGTGTGGAAAGGTTGAATGAGTTCAGAGGGACATCCAATCACAGCTGCCTTAGCTTCATGGTGGTGGGATGTGTTTGGGATCAATCCAATCAGAGCTGCTCTCTTTATGAATTGATACATTCATGTAGAGCGGGTTCACTGTTTGTTGTCAATTCTAATTTTGTAACTGAAATGCTCTGCCAGGTAGCCTAAATAAAGGTGACTGCATTTCATACAGAAGTTCAATTTATTTCTGTTAATTTAGACATTCAAACCTTACTAGCATTCAGTCAAGAATTATTAGATGTTTCATTTTATCCAAGTGTAAAACATGATTTCAGAAATTCAAGGAGAATTAAAAAATGCCCTACACTTTACACTTCATATTTTAGTCCACTAAATTTACAGCAGATTTTGTTGTCAAAAAAATGTTGTAAAATTTCCTCAACTAAAACTAACCTCAAATTAAACCAATTTTGGAGACTAAATTATGACTAAAACTAAAAGATATTTTAGGCAGAAGATTAAAACTAGAACTAAATTGTGAAGTGCTATCAAAATTAACCCTGGTTCAAATATACAACAATTAGAAGTCAAGTCAGTGAGGTGTTGAGCTGACAACATGTGGGAAGCTTCTTCTGTTTACACTCACGTCTCCTCCCTGGAATCCCCACTGTAAGCTCACATGTTGTCATGATGTCTCCTCCAGGTTATCTTCCAGATCACCCCTCTGGATACAACTCAGTGGATGATGGTGCTGAAGATCTCCCTGCCCGTCATCCTGTTGGATGAGCTGCTAAAGTTTGTTGCCAGGAACTACTTGGACTTTGGTAAACAGCTGGGGAAGCCGGCCAGAAAAGGCTGCTCTCTGTCCACATGTGCAGAGGGCATCTCCTGGCCCTTTGTCGCCATCTCCCTGCCCCTGGTGCTGTGGATCTACATCTACTAACATGTCTGCCATGTTGTGGCCCTGACTGACTTTCCTACAGCACCGCCCCGAGCACCAGTGTGAAGTGGACATTAACACACACATCTAACACAGTTACATTATCTCAGATGCACAAACACCTGACAGTCTTCTGCTGTCGGAACTTTTCTATTCCAACATTTTCAGAGATACATCTTTTTTTAGAGGGGGGAGGGGTGGCCATGTTTTAATGACTCTGACTGACATGTTCATTTGCTTTACTATCCCATCATGCTTTTCTCTCAGTCCCATGTCTTGAGCAGCTAGAGACGCCCGAGGTGTTGGAGCTGTGTTGAGCTGTATAGAGAATTCACACTATTTTATAATAATTCATATTTTGTAATTTCTGCAAGGCTGTGGGAACAAGAGTGCTTGTTATGAAAAGATAGAACTCTGAGGACCATTTAGTGAAATTTCGGGGCTAAGACTTGTGAATATTTGCTGTGGTATGAATCTTTACATGTTTGAGCTCCATGCACAGTAATTCATGATTTTCTGCAGTAGGCAGAGCACAGCTACCTCAGTGCTGTTTTGTGACCATAACCACATATTTGTCTTAACAACCATTTCATAAATCATCATTTAAATTATTGAGGTAAGCACCGATAGCTTTAGCAGTAGATTTGAAGCCCTCGCACACGTTTTCAACTTATTTTTAATGTATATATATTTAAATTTTCTGTGTTATTGGAGGAAAGAGAGGATGTCGGTTTGTTACTAGTTTGATTCAAAGCAATTTTTGATAAAGTCTGTTGCTCCATGTTTACTTGAAGTGAGATAATTGTTTTTTTTTCTCTTTCTTTGAGACCTGATCTTAATTTTCATTTATTTTTTCTATCTGAATTCCAATAATCTTTTTAATATATGTAAAATGTGCACATACTGTACTTGAATATGTATAAAGGCACCAAGAAGCTGTTAGTCTTTCCAACTAAGCACAACATGGACAACCGGTCATTGGAAGAGTCTGTACATAGCACATGAAGTACAATCTCTATATAGGTGTTCTTTTATGTTGTTGGTGTTAAAATGCTCCATACTCTCACTTACTCGGTTTGATTGTGGTCGTAGCCTCGCTGCATGCCTGCACTTCAATAATCCCGGCCGTTGTGTTAGATATAAAACTAACTGTTGTTTCTTCCAATGCCTTCCACTTGTTTACCTGCAGAGTGAGTACACTTTGACCTGCATGCAAGCTGGTGCTCGCTCTCTATTTATTTATTTATTTTTTTTTTTAAGCAGTTGCCTTTCTCTCTGTTCTCATGTGACAGGGTTCCTGCAGAGCATTTACATGTCTAAAATTAGATTTTTTAAATTTAAGGCCTACAAATGTGTGAAAAATCTTAAATTTGAGGTATTTTTTATTAGAGCTGAACAAGGGCTCACACTATGAGTAAAGCTAATGAAGCTCAGGATGTGCAGTGTATCTTTCAGGTGAAATTAGTAAAAAAAAAAAAAAAAAACATCCATGTTAATTCAAACTTCCTGGAGCAGATGTGTTTTGGCATTAGCTTTAGTACAGAACAATGATACTCATTAATGATTTGACAAATATTTAATTGTCATTTTAATGTACTCTTTACTCAGTAAGAAAGTATTGAGCAGATAGTCTTTACACATCATTTCAGAATCACAATGTAGGCCAAAATTATAAGGATAGATTTTTCTCTGAGACAAAAGTCAAGGAGCCTTTCTATAATCTCTTATTGAAAACTGAAACTGATCAGTTTCCTTTCTCTGGGTGCTGGTTTGGAACTTTTATGACCTGAAATGAAATGTATATACCCTGACGATATGTTGCTCAGATTTTTCAAGTCTGCTCAAACACAAGAGCTGACATTTGTAGAGGAGGGACCAGCTATTTTATAATCAATTGATGGAGCTTCCATTTTGGAAAATTGCTCCTATAAAATAGAGAAGGAGGAAAAATACAGCTCTTGACTGTCTATTTTGAGGACAGAACCCCTGAAACTTTTTTATTAGAACAATTTTAATTTCAACAAACAGATTAAGTATCTGTTTTTATTTTCAGGCTGAGCACAAACCAAGGCTTCTTGGTTTACTACTCTTTGTCTTTGTGTGCACCACAATATGACATTTTATAACACAAAAACTCACACCTGCACGACAGTGGGCATTCTGATATGAGGCAGTACCTGCAGAAACCACTGCCAACTTAACACCAGCACCTCTTTTATCAGCTGAGGTCTTAAAGTCTTGAATTTGATCTGAAACTGTGTAGAAACCCTGTATGAGAACAAATGACAGCTCTGCATATTTTCGACATGATCTGCAGTTTTGATGTAGTTTTATGGTACAATAAGAGAACTAATTCAGATGTTGTAAAGTTTGACTGAAATGCCTTCAATGTCACCAAGTGCCAGAAACACTGAACAGAAAAAGATTCTCTTGCATTTAAACCCAGCGACCGTCAAATCTTTTTGATTGTGTTCTTGCAGAATGCTTGACAGCTGGCATAGATGCTGACATTTAAGTGCCCAAACACACCTGAGGATGTGGTTATATATTGATTTTTGTAATAAATCTTTTCTAAATGCACATGTCTGTACATGATCCTCTGCTTGCGGAACGCATGGCCTTGATGCTCCATATAGACAGAAGCTGCCGACTGAGGCAGCCTGCTGCTCATGTTGTTATACTGCGGCCTGTATCTTTTGTGTTCACTGATTTTCTTCTTCCTCTCTCTCTTGTTTGTCTTCACAGCAAAGCCCGTCTAAGCCCTCCTCTTCTCTAAGCTCCTATCAGAAACTTTTGGTTTGTTTTGTGTTGTGCATGTGTGTTTTTGGGGCAGCATTTCTCACAAGAGCTGCATGTCAGTCAAATAATATGAGAACAGAGGCTCATCCATCATTTTCATTGATTAGCCATAAATAAATGTCTGATTAAAACTCGCCGACCCCAGCAGACCGGCCCCTCTGTCCTGCTGCATGAAGAGCCTTAGATTACAGACAGTAACATGCCATCTTTTCAGACAGATCCTAGTACTGTGTACAGTCCTTTGTACTATATTAACTGGTGCATGTCCGCTGGATCAGCCCTCTGTTTTACCAGACCTGTGTTATAGATGCTGTATAGTATTGGTAAATAGAGTAGACCTTCGTCAGATGATACAAATGTTTAATAAGCTCAAAAACTGTTCATCTTTCCTAAGGAAACACTTTTAAGGGAAATTTAAAACCAAACAGCCTTTAGTTTCTTTACTTTATGTTTTTTGCTTTGCACTGAGACGTGCAAATCTTCTAAAAATGAGCAGGAGCAGATTTTGTCGTACCTGTGAAGGCAGACTTGTGGCTGTGCAGAGATGTTTTATCAAAAAGGGCGGTGGGCTGTCCTTCCACTGGCATTTTTGCCAAACTGCTGTACTGTATTTTCAGAGATGATTGTACAATGTATCACATGAACTTTGGTTTCAGGTAAATAAATCTGTCATATATGAAGAGAGTACTCACAAGTGTCTGTTTTTTGTATTCATGTTTTGTTTTAAAAAAAAGTCACATATTGATGCAGTGCTGCCTGAGGGATCAAAGGTCATGGGCCTTCAATGTTGGTTTTTGGCCTTGCTGCTTACATGAAGAGATTTCCCCGGATTCTCGAAATGTCTTAAATTAAATCAGATTAGATAGTTCTTTATTAATCTCCTTGGGAAAGCTTCATGAGATTGGGATTCATCAGCAGTTCAGTATTAAAGATTTAAAAGATTTATATAAAGAAGAAATATCTACACAAAAATAGAAATATATGGCTACTATAATATGTTGTGTTATGGACTTTAGATAAAATCCATACATTTTAGCAACTGTATTCTGAGAAACATTCTTTAACAACCCGTAAATTAGAGAGAATGTGGCGCTCCGATAAAAGGGAAGAGTCACGTATATTTTGGCAGGCATGTCATAATAACTACATGACAGCCTTAAAACATGCTCGAGCTGCCTACTACTCATCACTAATTGAAGAAAATAAAAACAACCCCAGATACCTTGTCAGCACTGTAGCAGAGGTGGGAGAAAGTCACTGTTTTGCAAGTCTCAAGTAAGTCTAAAGTCTTTCAACCCAAGTCTCGAGTCAAGTCTCAAGTAAAGACGTGCAAGTCCAAGTCGAGTCTCAAGTAAAGACAAGTCAAGTCTGCAGTCAGGCTTAAAATTTTCAAGTCCTTCCAAGCCATAAGCACCGTTGACCAAATAAAAAAACCCAATAAAAAACAGGACAGTTTCGTCACTTTATAAAAAACAACCAGGACATGAAAACAGGACATTTCATGGGAAAACAGGACACTTGGTCACCCTGGGCCTTAACTTTACACTTATTTTCAGCTAACTTCAGTCTCAGTTTTTAGCCACGGCGAGTTTACGAGCAAACATATACAGTTGTTGCATATAACAGATGCTAAGCTAAAGTTACCCAAAAGGATCTCACAGCAGGTACCAGACCAACTTACCTTTCTTTGTTGAACCTCAGGTGCCGAACAAAGTTCGACGTCGTCACCTCTCCGTCTGTTATTCTCATGCTGCTGGTTTTGCAAACGGCAATTCGTTTTTTGTTGATGACATCGTAGTTTGTGCATGCAAATAAAATTATCCTTGGTAGCATGGTTCCGCATTCCTAGGTGTTCCCGCACTCCTGCAGTCTTGCACTCAGGGAAGTAACTGTGTAATCCACATCCTCTTTGTTTATTCTTCTAAACCCTGATCGGATGTCAATAGATGCATTAAATGGGGCAGATCTTGTGGGATAACTATTTGTCTTGCTGGAAATGACAAAAATCAGTCACTTAGTCAAATACTTTGAATGGGAGCTCATTTTTTTTCAGCAGTCTTACTGAAAAAGTATTTTCAAGTCATCAGACTAAAGTCAAAGTCAAGTCCCGAGTTATTAATGTCAAAGTCCAAGTCGAGTTGCAAGTCTTTGATGATATTGTCAAGTCGAGTCCAAAGTCATCGAAATTGTGATTCGAGTCTGACTCAAGTCTAAGTCACATGACTCGAGTCCACACCTCTGCACTGTAACCAGGCTGACACAGAGTCACAGCTCTATTGAGCCTGTGATTCCTCTAGCCCTGAGCTGTGAGGACTTTATGAGCTTTTCAATGATAAAATTCTGAAAATTAGAGATAAAATTAACAACTCTCCATCTCCAACTGAACCTGTCGTACCTTTAAATGTAGCAGTAGTCAGACCTGAGTTAGACTGTTTCTCTACAATTAGCCTTCAGGAGATAAATTCTCTTATTTCCTCTAAATCACCAACCTGTCCTTTAGACCCGATCCCAACTAAACTGTTCAAGGAGGTCTTCCCTCTAGTTTGTCCATTTTTGCTGGAGACAGTAAATATATATCTCTATCAACAGGCTAGGTACCACAGTCTTTTAAAACAGCAGTAATCAAACCCCTCCTTAAAAAACCTAACCTTGATTCAGAAACATTATCTAACTACAGGCCTATTTCAAACCTTCCATTTGCTTCAAAAATCCTGGAGAAAGTAGTGGCTGATCAGTTGTGCAACTTCCTTCAAGACAATAGCCTGCTTGAGGATTTTCAGTCAGGATTTAGAACTCATCACAGCACAGAGACTGCTCTAGTTAAAGTAACCAATGATCTACTTTCAGCTTCAGATGAAGGACTTCTCTCCGTACTTGTTTTGTTAGATCTAAGTGCTGCTTTTGACACCATTGATCATGGTGTTCTTATACAGAGATTAGAGATGTTACTTGGGATTACAGGGACTGCCCTAAATTGGTTTAAGTCCTACTTATCTAATAGATATCAGTTTGTACACGTGAACAAGTCCTCTGTGTACACTAAAGTAAGCTACGGGGTTCCTCAAGGTTCAGTGCTAGGTCCGATTCTCTTCTCTATATATATGCTTCTCCTTGGTGATATCATGAGGAAATACTCTGTTAATTTTCACTGCTACGCTGATGATACACAGCTTTATGTATCACTGAAGCCAGGTGAGACAAACCAATTATCTAAACTGGACACATGTTTAAAGGACATCAGATCTTGGATGGCCAGAAACTTTCTTCTTCTTAACTCAGACAAGACAGAGATTATTGTGCTGGGCCCTCGACACCTTAGAGAAACCTTTTCTAGTGATTTAACTGCCATAGATGGCATTAGCATGGTACCAAGCACAACTGTTAGAAATCTTGGGGTTCTATTTGATCAGGATTTATCCTTTAACTCCCACATAAAGCAAATTTCAAAAACAGCCTTTTTTCATCTTCGTAGCATCGCTAAAATCAGGCCTATCCTGTCCCAGAGCGATGCTGAAAAGCTAGTTCATGCTTTTGTTTATTCTAGACTGGACTATTGTAATTCTCTTTTTTCAGGCTGTCCCAGCAAGTCGCTTAAGACGCTTCAGCTGGTCCAAAATGCTGCAGCACGTGTACTGACCAGAACTAGGAGAAGAGACCATATTACCATATAGACCATATAGCTTCTCTGCATTGGCTTCCCATTAAATATAGTATAGAATTCAAGATTCTTCTTCTCACTTATAAAGCTCTCAGTGGACAGGCGCCAGTCTATCTTAAAGAGCTTGTATTGCCGTACAATCCCCTCTAGAACATTACGCTCCCAAAATGATGGCCTACTTGTGGTACCGTCAATCTCCAAAAGTAGTATAGGAGTTAGAGCCTTCAGTAATCAGGCTCTTCTTCTCTGGAACCATTTACTGACTGCGGTTCGGGAGTCAGACTCCCTCTTTACCTTTAAGGTTAGACTTAAAACATTCCTCTTTGCTTTCAGTTAGGGACCAGCTTATAGTTTATAAATTAGTTCATAAATTAGACTCATAGTTAAGATGCAATAGGCTTAGACTTCCGGGGGGGATCTGGCACATTGGGCTCTATCTCTCTCTCTCTCACTCTCTCTCACTTTGCCCCTTTTGTTTGCTCCTGTACTCGTCTCTGGCTCTTGTCTTGTAGGTGGCCTGGGATCCTTGGTGGAGACTGCCTGCCGCTGTGGAGTCATGAAGCCTCAAAAACTACAATTACAGACATGACACATAGTTGGCCATTTCATTAGGAACATTCCATTTCCATTATCATTATAGCTGTTCATGTAGATATTAGCATTATCTCCATATCCATGATCGATACATCTACAGTATCTATTTTTTTTTATCACCACATAGGCATGAGGTCCCTCTGAAAATGGGATGTCACATCTCAAGAGGCCTTTAACACATTCATACTTAATGGAGACAAATATGATTGGGATGCACTTGTGGTCTGGGCACTACCATAAATTCTTATTTCCAGTCAGAACATAGTGGTTATACTACTATAAAATGATCACCACAATTATTCAGACATGAGGACCCTCCTGAAAACCAGATGTAGCATCTAAAGAGGCTAACCCCTAATAAATCAGACGACAGGTCTGTGGTTCATGGACCTGTCCCTAACTTTAGTTCTTATTTTAGTCCCCTTGTCTCCTCCTACCTCCCTTCCTTTGCCCACACACCCAACACAGCATCGTGTGGATTTGCTGTTCATCATGAGACTGGGATCCACATTCAAGATTTCCTGCTGCAGAACAGAAGTTTTTTTCTTGCCACCATGATGGTTTCATATTGGTTGTTGGATGTATTTGTGTGTATATGTATATGTGTATGTTTATATGTATCTATGCATATACTGGGTGTGTATCCATAAAATGAAGAGTTTTATGGTTTTTTTTCTTGCCGCCATGATGGAGGGACTCATGATTGGCTATATGGATTCATGTTGGGTGTTGGATATATATATTTGTATGTATATCTATATATATCTATATCTATATCTATCTATCTATCTATCTATCTATCTATCTATCTATCTATCTATCTATCTATCTATCTATCTATCTATCTATCTATATCTATATCTATATCTATATATATCTATATATATATGTATACATATATATACACACACACACATATATATGTATATGTACATATATATATATATATATACATATATATATATATATATATATATATATATATATATATATATATATATATATATATATATATATATATATATATATATATATATATATGTGTGTGTGTGTGTGTGTGTGTGTGTGTGTGTGTGTGTGTGTGTATCTTTATATGTACAGTTGTGCCCAAAAGTTTACACCCCCCAGCAGAATTTCTGATTTTTTGGCCTTTTCTCAGAAAATATGAATGGTAACACAAAAACCTTTCTGTCACTCATGGTTAGTGGTTGGGTGAAGACAGTTATTGAAAAAAAAAATAGTTTACTCTTTTTAAATCAGAATGACAACAGAAACTTCAAAAATGTCCCTGTTCAAAAGTTTACACCCCCTGGCAGTTTTGGCCTGATAACATGCACAAAATTTGACACAAATGGGTTTGAATGTCTACTAAAGGTAACCATCCTCACCTGTGATCTATTAGCTTGTAATCAGTGTGTGTGTATAAAAGCTCAGTGAGTTTCTGAGCTCCTGACAGACACGTGCATCTTTCACTCAGTGCTACGTTGAAGTTTCTGGTTTCTGTGTCATGGGTAAAGCAAAAGAATTGTCAAAAGATCTGCGAGAAAAGGTATTTCAACTACATAAAACAGGAAAAGGATTTTAAAAGATATCTAAGAAACTGAGGATGCCAAGAAGCACTGTTAAAACTCTAATGAAGAAGGGGAGAGAGAGGGATTCTGTTGAAATGAAACCACAGTCAGGCAGACCAACAAAAATTTCAGCTCCAACTGCAAGGACAATTGTTAGAGATGCAAAGAAAAGCCCTCAAATAACTTCAGCTGAAATACAGGACTCTGAAAAAAATTGGAGTGGACGTTTCAAGATCCACAATAAGGAGACACTTGAAGAAACATGGGCTGCATGGTCGAGTCGCCAGAAGAAAGACATTTCTACGCAAATGCCACAAAATATCCCGTTTACAATATGCCAAACAGCACAGAGACAAGCCTCAAAACTTCTGGAACAAAGATATTTGGAGTGAAGAGACCAAAATTGAACTTTTTGGCCACAACCATAAAGGTTACATTTGGAGAGGAGTCAACAAGGCCCATGATGAAAGGTACACCATTCCTACTGTGTAACACAGAGGTGGATCATTGATGTTTTGGGGATGTGTGAGCTACAAAGGCACAGGAAAATTGGTCAAAATTGATGGAAGGATGAATGCAGCATGTTATCAGAAAATACTGGAGTAAAATTTACACTCATCGGCCCAGAAGCTGTGCATGGGACGTTCTTGGACATTCCGACACGACAATGATCCAAAACACAAGGCCAAATCAACCTGCCATTGGCTACAGCAGAATAAAGTGAAGGTTTTAAAGTGGCCATCTCAGTCTCCTGACCTCAATATCATTGAGCCACTCTGGGGAGATCTCAAATGTGCAGTTCATGCAAGACAGCCCAAGAATTTACTTTTTGCCAAGAGGAATGGGCAGTTTTACCATCTGAGAAAATAAAGACCCTCATCCACAACTACCACAAAAGACTTCAAGCTGTTATAGATGTTAAGGGGGGAAATACAAGGTATTAAAAACTGGGGGGTGTAAACTTTTGAACAGGGTCAATATTGAAGTTTATGTTGTCATTCTGATTTAAAAAGAGTAAACTAATCTTTTTTTCAATAAATGTCTTCACCCAACCACTAACCATGAGTGACAGAAAGGTTTTTGTGTTACCATTCATATTTTCTGAGAAAAGGCCAAAAAATCAGAAATTCTGCTGGGGGTTGTAAACTTTTGGGCACAACTGTATATGTATCTATGTATATATGTGTATTCACAAAATGAAGAGCTTTTGCTGTATTGTAAAGTGTCTTGAGATAACACTAGTTATGAATTGGCGCTATACAAATAAAGATTGATTGATTGATGATTGTTGGGACTATTTACTCACACAGTTAAGTGTTGATCCTCGCATCCTACTTGCTTGTGAGCATCTGAGCCTTTCTGGGATGTTCTTTTTATTGTCACTCCTGACACTCACCGGTGTCATATTAACCTTCTCACCAGTGAAATGTTCCAAACAGGTGGGATTTTTTGTTGTTCTGTGTTGGTTACCTCCGCTTTAAAATAAATTTTTCCTAAAAACAGCATTTTCTATGCTTAAGTTTATGTTGTTTACTACCCACTAGGTTCAAGTGGCAGTCATCTTTGGGAGTTGTTTTAAAAAAAGAAATGGGGGAGTTAAATGCCTTATTTTTGTGTTCAAGCTGCCATGATTCAGAAGTATAACCAACAAACAATTCTGTTTATTGTGGAAAAATCTTTAGAATATTACCTTTCCAAGGAGACTTGTACTCCTTACGGTTCACGAGCAATCATCATCTTGTGTTTTCTGTTTAGAAGATTTATTTTACTTTCTTGCTTGATGTACAGCCTCCGTTGCTCCACAGTCTGGGGTCTCTGTTGTCATACTTTGAGCTTCAAGACGTGCAACATATTTTCAATAGCACACAGGTCTGAACTGGAGGCAGGTCAGTCTGGTACCTGCTCTCTTTCACTCTGAAGCCACGCTACTGTAACACGTGCAGAATGTGTCTGCGTTGTCTTCCTAAACTAAGCAGGGACGTCCCTGAAGATCTCACTTGGAGGGCAGCATTTGTAGCTCCAAACCTGTATGTACCTTTCAGCATACAGTCATGGAAAAAATTATTAGACCACCCTTGTTTTCTTCAATTTCTTGTTCATTCTAATATCTGGTACCACTAAACGTATAATACAATGAACACAACAAAAAATGCAGCTGGTCACATAATACTTTATGTCCTATTTGACATTCTTAAGCTTAATTGATTCCCAGGATATATAAGAGGCCATTTCATGTCACAAGCAGCACTGCACATGCAAAGGCCTAGAGTGGTTTCCTGCTTACATTCAAGCCGTAGCACAACTCAGAAGTTGTCAGCTCTCACATAATGCCTAAAACAAAAGAATTATGTGAAGCCACAAAGGCAGCCATCTTGGCACTGCTGGAAATTGGCATGAGTGAGAGACAGGTAGCGAAAAAACTGAAGATCTCCAAGACAGCCGTTCATTACAACAAAAAAAACAAGCTGAACATGGCACTACCAAATTGCTACCTGGCCGTGGCAAGCGTCTTTCTACCCACGAGATGACCGTGCACTCATCCGTTCCTGTGTCAGGAATCGTCGTCAGACCTCCAGGGACCTTAAAAATGAGTGGGCACTGTCGAGTAATGTGACTTGTTCAGCAAGGACAGTTCAAAACCGACTTGTTGAAGCTGGTTTGAAGTCACACAGAGCACGCAAGAAGCCCTTCATCAATGAAAGGCAGAGGAAGGCCCGGTTACTCTTTGCTTGAGACCACAAGGATTGGACTGTTGATGATTGGGCTAAGGTTCTCTTCAGTGATGAATCCAATTTTGAATTGATGCCCACTCCAGCCAACTTACTGGTTAGGAGGAAGCCTGGAGAAGCTTACAACCCAGACTGTCTTGCCCTACAGTAAAACATGGGGTGGATCAGTCATGATCTGGGGTTGTTTCAGTCTGAGTGGAACAGGGCAAATGCAATTGTGTGAAGGCGAATGAACCAGGTCATGTACAGGACTACCCTTGAAAACAGTCTTCTTCCATCAGCTGGAAAACTCTTTCCTGCCTCGAATGACTGGATTTTCCAACAAGACAATGCCCCTTGCCACACGGCAAGGTCAGTTAAAGCCTGGATGGAGAACCACAACATTCGCACCATGCCTTGGCCTGCTCAATCACCAGATCTTAATCCAATTGAAAACCTGTGGAAAATCATCAAACTCAAAATGGAGAACCACAAGCCCAAAACCAAAGAAAATTTGTTTGAATTTGTCCAACAGGAATGGGCTGCTGTGACAGCAGAACAATGTCAGAAGCTGGTGGAGAGCATGCCAAGACGCATGGCTGCAGTCATCAAAAACAATGGTTATGCAATCAAGTATTAACTCTTGTGTGTATCATGTGTTTAAAGCAAACAGAAAAGAAAACATGGAATGCTTAAAAGTAGTGTTTTTGGCGGTACAATGCCATAGCTATTGATGTAAGAATTTAAGTAATTTTGGTTATTATCAAGAAAACCATGGAAAATGAATAGTTCTTAGTTCTTAAATTAAACTCTCATGAGCTATTTTTGTTGTTATCATTATAATTGTCCAAACAAATGTACCTTTAGTTGAGCCAGGCATTAAAATTAACAAGAAATTGAAGAAAACAAGGGTGGTCTAATAATTTTTTCCATGACTGTAAATGGTGCCTTCACAGATGTGCAAGTCACCCATGCCAAGGGCACAAACACACCTCCACACCATCAAAGATATTTTGGACCTTTGCTCTGATACAGTCTGGATGGTCCTTACTTCTTAAGCCCTGAGGACACCACATTTATGTCGTAAAAACAGTCTGTAATGTGGACTCAGACCACAACAGACTTTTCCACTTTGCCTCAGTCCATCTCAAATGAGCTCCGGCTCAGAGAAGTTTCTGAGTGTTGTTGATATTTGGCTTTAGGTAGTTTGACCTTGACTTTGTAGACGTTAACTGGCAATAGTTTTCTGAACTGTTTCTTAGCCCATGTCGTGATTTCCTTTACAAATCTCGCTTGATTCCCATCCCTAACCTTGAGAAGTAGACACAGAAATGTGACAAATTCAAAAAGATATTGAGAATTTTTCAAACTCTCTTTTACTGCACTTTCTACAAAGAAAAGGTTGAAGAGATGTGCGCTCAACTAAATGCCAACCACCTCCCCAAGGAGGTTATGTTTATGCCGGCATATGCTTGTTTGTTTGTTGGCAAGATCATGCAAAAACTGCTTGACGGATTTTGATGAAACCGCCACTGGCAAATAATCGTTCTTGCTAAATAACTGTCTAACTTATAATGATATCCTGATTCTGAGTGCGAGGTGTGGGTTTTCAGGATCAGTGAATCATATTATGATGGTAACTTTATCATGGACCTATTGCTTATAGATGTAACAGTGATATGTGAGCTACCTTGGTGGAGGTTTGCACTGAGTGCTCTCTTGTTGCCTGAGGGATCAAACAACACAGCAATTCAATATTGTCCTTTGTTCTGATAGGCGGGGTACAATCCAATCATGACAATTAACCCTAGGGATAGGGACAGGAATCGAAGACCAATTCCAGTTGAGAATCGTTAACAGCTCCATCAAAGTATGGATAGCATGAGTCTTCTTGCTTATCAGTTCCCTTATGACTTCCTTACACTGACAAGGTTCAAAAGTGGTCAGAATTGTGGCTTATTATTTTTTTTTTTTACAAAAAGTTGCTACTGCTCAACCTTAACGGAGTGGAAACACAGCAACTTGCAGAAGCAGTTATCTATGCTGTGACGTGTGTTTGACATTACTGCCACTGAAAATCTACAGGCCAACATTTGCCCTCACGGGAAATCTGCAGGAATCCAGAAGGGAATAATTAAAGAATTGGATCCTTTAGCAGGATTGGTAATAGCACTTGTACCAATAAAATCATATCAATTCCCATCCCTGCTGTGGAATGATCCAAACAGGTGTTTTTTTGAGCATTTTCAACTTTCCCAGTCTTTCGTCCTCCCTGTCCCAGCTTTTCTGGAACATGTCGCAGGCATCAAATTCATTATGAGTGAATATTTGTGAGAAAACAACAGTTTATTAGCGCTGAATACCTCGTCTTTGTTGAATAATAAATTGGATGTTGGTGGAAAAGAACTTACAAAACATTGAATTCAGTTCTACTCCAACAAACAAACACGGTCTCTGTCACATCCAGGTGAGTGCTAAGTAATTTTATTTTACACTTTAAAAATATGTACAAAATACTATAAACAATTGTCTTGAAATGGTTAACACTTTTCACCAAAAGTCGTATTTTCATTCAGTAATGAGACAAACAGGAAAACAAACTTTTACATTATGATATATGAAATGATAAAGAAAAACAATATGACACAATAGCAGGCGCATGGTACATATTCACTTATTTTACAGACCACCTGTCTGCTGGTCAGAGACGCTCACTGGTGGTATCATGTTTTTTTTTTTTTTTAACGGGACAGTCAGGCTTAAACAAGCTCTGGTCCAAACTGATGCAGGTTCTTCTGGTCACACAAGAGGAACACTTCAGTGGCAATGCAGTGTTCATGTTTTAATGTAGCCATGCTTAAACCCTCCATGCTGTCGTGTGTATTAAACTACCGGTAGTTATTTTCACAGCTCAGAGAAGTGAGGGATGAATTCATGTGACCACAGACTGTCAGAAGAGAAAGTAGAGCAGAGGAAAAGTAACATCAGAGATACAAAGACATTTTACAAAGACTGAGCAGTCGAGTGACTTGTTTTTGATGGTTAGTATGTTAAAGTGGCCTCAGTGAGCTGCACGTGAACGTGGCTCATTCAATGTCAGGATGGCTGAAAAAAAAATCATCTTAGTCCTGAGTGATGGTCCGTCCAGCTGAGAGCTCCACACGGGCTGCAGTTCATCAGAAGGTGGATCAGACCAGGCGTCCCAGAGAGGCCAAGGTCACTGCATCCCAAACCACTGCTCCTGATCGGCCCACTGCGCAGCTTCACTGTCGCTGCCCTCCAGGTCTCCATCCTCTCCACTGCCCTCCATGTCGTCACCGTCCAGCTCCACCGTGGCATCTGTGGGACTTTCTTCCTTCTCCATTTTCTGCATGCCCTCTAGTGACTTCTGGTCATTGGGATCCAGGCTTTATGGAGTGAAAAAGGACGTTCATGTTTTTAGTAAAACTCTGAAAACAGCACACACAAAATTCAAATGGTTCCTGTTCATGAACCCTACAGCTGACTAACAGTTCAGGATGTTGAGCTGACTATTATAATTAACAGTAAATCTAGGGATGCATGATATTGGATTTTTGACGATATTTTTAACTCCTTATCATCAGTACTGGCACCATTATTTCTTGTCAAAAGCACAAGGTCTGTACTTAACAAAACTTGACTTGTTTCTTTTAGTGTTACAGTATATTTTTGCGAGAAACGATGGAAAGATGGGAAACATAAAAACAGCATTTAACTCTTGCAAAAATGAAACTCATTATTTTTAAATGTACCCATGAAGTGATGAGAAGGGGCAGCAATATTGTACATTAGTGTAATCTGCAGATATTCCAGCTGGTATATGGCTGATATATCGGTGTGGACAAACGATGACGGAGAGAGAAAAGAGTCCACTCTGAAAGTCCGCTTTGAGAGTCTGCTGCTGCACGCTGGGTCTAGTTGTGCCCTCTGGGTCCGGCTGTGCGCTCTGGGCCTGCTGCTGCGCTCTGGGCCTGCTGTGCGCTCTGGATCCGCAGTGATCTCATCCGCGTGGTTCAGGCGGTCCGTCTCAAGTTCTTCTCATGGTAGTGAGGTACGGGTTTGTCCGATGGCAGCAGGGAGAAATCATAGGCGGAGGACGAGATGCTTTGCTAAGCTTCTAACAAAGTTGACACGCTTGTCCTCTCAGTGGTGTGATCAGCTGCTTGTGCAGCAGTCTGTGTCAGGTAAAAATTGAAGAAAAAACAAACACAGTCTTTAACTCGTCCTGTGAGTTAAAGACTGTGGCCCTTTGAAGATATGATGACAAAAACGGAAAAAAAGGTTGTTGTGTGGTTCCTTTGGGCAGTCAAATCACTGAGGAAGCCCACAAGAGCTCACTTCTGGATGCAGACTTCCAGGGGATAGCACCGAGCTTTGGCCACACTGTTGTTTTAAAAACTTTATGAAGTCAATGGGGATCCCTGCAGGTTTTACCTGGTAGGGGCCAATGTCCATAAAGAGTTTTGGTTTGAATGAAAGTCACACCTAAGTGGGGAAGCCAGCAGGTTGTGGCACCAGTTTCTAAGGGTCATAAGAGACTCCAGGTCAGGCTTTAAAAGTTACATGTAGGCCTTTCTTTGTCCTCAGGCCAACATGGAGGACAGATCCCAAAACATGTGAACATTATTTGACATAAATTTTAGTATCTTTTGCCTCAACATTTTACAAATAACTTTGTTCAGGAATCACATATGTTTTATATTTTATGAAATAATTAAATCTCTAAGCGGCACAGTGGTGCAGCAGGTAAAGCATGTGCCTCACAGCAAGTAGAACGCTGATTCAATCTTGTGTGGAGTTTGCATGTTCACCCTGTGCATGTCTTGATTCTCTCCAGGTACTCTGGCTTCCTCTCACAGACCAAAAAACATGCCCATTAGGTTAATTAGAGAGTCCAAATTTCTAGTAGGTATGAGTGTGAGTGTGATAGGTTGTCTGTCTCTCTATGTGGCCCTGTGATTGACTGGCAACTAGGTCAAGGTGCACCCTGAAAGGGATAAGTGCTATAGATAATGGATAAATGGCAGATTTCTTCTACTGTATGAAACATGTTTCAATAATAAAAGATTTGTATTAAATTCTCATTTCTTCAATACAGTATCTCACAAAAGTGAGTACACCCCTCACATGTCTGCAAATATTTTATTAATTATTTTCATGGGACAGCAGTGAGGAAATGACACTTTGATACAGTACAGTACAGTAGTGAGTGACCAGCTTGTATAACAGTGTAAATTTACCATCCCCTCAAAATAACTCAACACACAGCCATTAATCTCTAAACTGCTGCCAACAAAAGTGAGTACACCCCTATGTCAAAGTGTTTAAATTGAGCCCAAAGTGTCAATATTTTGTGTTGCCACTATGATTATTCAACACTGCCTTAAACCTCTTGGGCATGGACTTCACCAGAGTATCACAGGTTGTCACTTGAATCGCTACAAAAACGAGAGTAAGGGACGGCCACTTAGTAGCGCAACAACTTTCCCAACCCATATAAGGCAGATGTGTGTATGTGTATCTTCTGTGTTTTGATTCTTTATGAAATGAAATGAGAGGGGACGTGCATCATATTTTCTGCGTTTGAATATAATGCATATATAGAGTCGTTACAATGATCAGCTCAGCTGTTTTCTGCTGATATTAAAGAATACAGCAGCACATGACTGTTCCTGTGTGCGTATCTGTGTCTCTCTGTCCACCGGCAAAAAGGAGGTTTTTGAACAAGAAAGTCTCTGATAACAAACATTTACCCACAATTTGGTGGACAACCGTCCAAATTTTACTTACCAAAAGAAAAATGTACCAGCTATTAGTGCTTACTGGTGTATCACAGATGTAAAAATGGTTAATAAGTAAACTTGAAACAAAGTGTAAAATTAAAGCAAAAAGCAGTCTCAAATTACCTTAGTGCTATGCTGTACTGATCCATGGCTTCTTGGTAATCATTGACAGCCACAAGGAAATCTCCCAGCATTCTGTGCAAGACACAGTCACTCTGATTGGCCAGGGCGTTGCGGAGGAGAGCGATCCCTTCTTCATATTTCTGTTCCCGACCTTTGGAGGACAAGACAAATTCAGTCATGGATTTTTATTAATTTAATATGACTGAAGTTTTTGACTTGGTAAAAGTGCTGCACACACTGAGCAGTTCAGCCTTTTTGACCACTGCCTTGGTATAGTCTGGTCTCTGGGCCAGAGCTTTGTCCAGCAGGGTTTTGGCTTTCTCCTGAGTCACAGGGTCTTCCAGGCACACCGTGGCGAGGATGGTCAGCGTCTGGGCGTTTGCCCCCAGGGTCTTATAGATGTTATTGGCCATCCCCATGGCCTCTCGAATCCCATTGGATGCCAGGTAACAGTCAATCAGACCTGTGGAGGGACAAATTCATAATATAAAGTCAGTTAACTACATCTACAACGGCTGACATCAATCAATCAATCAATCAATCAATCAATCTTTTTTTGTATAGTGCAAATTCATAGCAAGGGTTATCTCAAGACACTTTACTATAGAGCATAAAACTCTTCATTTTATGGATACACACCCAGTATATGCATAGATACATATAAACATACACATATACATATACATACAAATACATCCAACAACCAATATGAAACCATCATGGTGGCAAGAAAAAAACTTCTGTTTAGCAGCAGGAAATCTAGAATGTGGATCATAGTCTCATGATGAACAGCAAATCCACACGATGCTGTGTTGGATGTGAGGGCGAAGGAAGGGAAGAAAGAGGAGACAAATGGACTAAAGTAAGAACTAAAGCTAAAGACAGATCCATGGGCCAATCATAGACCTGTTTTCTTCATATTTGTCTCTGTAGTGATAGTTTTTATAGAAGTATAATCAGTAATAATAATGAAAAGAGCGATTCATCTCATATTTAGATGAAGATCTACAATGACTTTAAGGCAGAGATGACTGATGTCGAACAATACACAGCATCAAAATGAAAATTCATAAGTGATATATATATATATTTTCTAGGGGTGAGTATTGGCAAGAGCCTCACGATACGATACGTATCACGATACTTTGGTCACGATACGATAATATCACGATATCACAATATTGTGATATATTGCGTTATTATACAGTAAACTAGGTAAAACCTAGAGACAATGAATATGTAACCTTTCCATTTCATTGTAATTGAAATATGTCAAATGCAGTGTTACATTAATACACTTAACCTGAAACACAGAGTGGATCAAGTCACTTAAATAAATGTTGCAAAGAAGTTATTCTTGTTCTCCCCTTAAAGTATTGAAAGCATCCTAACCTGCAGTGCAGCTCAAACTGTAACTGAACACACAAGGAACAAAGTGCTTTGAGTTACTGACAGAACAACAGTATAAGTAAAAGTAAAAAAATCACATATTTCTCTTGTCACTGTCTGAACTGACACCTGTGCACCTGTGCATACATATTTATAAGTAGTATTTCATTTCAAACTCTGATAAAATATGAGTTTTTATTTTTACAAAAATATCGATACTAAGATTTGAAATATCGATATTGTATCTGGAGTCAGAATATTGCGATATATTGCGATACCGATATTTTTTCACACCTCTAATATTTTCTGCTGATGATTGGGGGAGGATAATTCAGAGACAAAGAATTTATGGTAATGATATACTCCGGGACGCCCAAACCATAAATCGGTCCCCAGCACACCGTCTCCGGTGCAGAGGCAGGGCTGGTTAGGCTTAGTACAGTTTCGTGCAGCTTAGAGCAGTAAACCCTGATCTTGTTTGTGTTTGCTGCCTGGAGGATTTTAGCACTCCAGTCCTCTGTGGAGCATTGTTTAATGCACACACTCTTTACAGCAGCTGCAGAGAACAAACCACCCTAAACCAACAGATTATTTGAACATTGCAAGTTGTGTGTTCTTGTTTTTGCCGCTGTAGCGTAAGCATTACCATTTTTTGTGACCAATAAATCAGTAAACACTTCTAGCTCCACCCTTTAGTGTCAGTTTGGTAATCAGAAAGTGGGACGGCACGGGTCAATTATTTGAGTACCTTTTTTCCTATTCAGAGGAATGCCAGTACTTGTGTGCCATACTGAGCTGAACTGAACCAGACCACTTGGTGGAAACTCGGCTTCTGATACAAGGTCCACAGACCCCTATTGGCAGTACAGAGGGATAAACTACACATTTGATCCCTTTTCGAAAACTAACCACAGTCTCTAACGTATTGACAAGACAGACTAAATACAATGGCCCCTTTTTTTTTGTCATAGCAGTGATGAACAAATAGGTAAGGCCTGAGGCAAACCTGCTGTTCAACCTCTCATTCACATACACATTTAACTGCATCTTTAACGGTTAAAAAACATACATGACTGTGAGCAAGTATGCTACTGAGAGATGTCTAAGGCCTTGACACAACCTGATATGCAGGACAAAAAAGTGAAGCTATCACATCAATATCATGTGAATGATCAAGCTTAACATCAAATCAGCTCAAACTGTTGACAGGAGAACAGAAAACACATCAACAGAACCATACATATGGTGATTTGCAACAATTTCCTCCATTTGGACATAAAGCTTCTGTGTTACAGAGCAAAGAGTGACCAAGTTAAGTGGTAAAGCAGAGTTGAATGTTTTTATGTTATTATCTTTACACAGAAAGAGTCTTTGTGAATGTTTCTCTCTGTCAGTGGTCACTACAATGTCAAGATAGATGTTATCATCACACATGATCTTTATACACAGTACTTCACTATCAGACACAGTTGCTGATACACTTGGCTGGAGGTCTTAAATCAAGCTGTGCTCATTAAGGTAGTGGTTTCTAATTGTTTTAACACAACACGTACCTTCATAGCAGTCGAGTCGGCAGGGTGCCAGGCGCATGGCTTCTCTGAAATGGATGATTGCCTCTTGAACCCGGCCCATGTTCCTCAGTGCTGCCCCCTTCAGGAGCAGAGCCTGCACGCTGTTGCTGTTCAGCTGGATGGCCTTAGCTCCCAGGTAGAGAGCTCTGGAGTAACGCTTACTGTAAAAGCTGTGGCAACTGAAAAACAAACATATTCAGAGGTTACAAAAAAAAGTAGGCAACAACATTTCTGACATCTACAGTACCGTAAAATCCAAAAAAGTAGGACAGTAGGACACACAGGTGGGTGAGCCAGGGTCTCTGTTCAAGTGTCCCCCGGCAGGAAAAGAGGATTTAACTTTGCTCACAGTCATGTATGCTTTTTAAAGGGACTGTGAGGACAATCTATTACCAGCGACGTAAAGACTCTGCTACCCATCTGCTACCAACACCAAGGAATAATAGGTTTTAAAACCAGTTTTTTTTCAAGATTTAAAAAGCTGTTTTGACATGGGGAGTAGCTCATCCCACAATTTTGTCGCAACAAAAGTCACAAATTCAACATTGCCTTGCAGCTTTGTTAAATCACCACAAATGTTCAGGCAACTTTGGTGCATTATCTGCGCATCATCAATCTTCAGCCTGACTTCCTGGTCAGACTGAGAGGATGTTGGCACTAGGGATGTAACTGTATGAAAATATCATACCACGGTTATTGTGACCAAAATTATCACGGTTGTCATTATTATCGCGGTATTGTTGCAATGTGCTCAAAATGTTCAAAAAGTACTTTAACACAGTCCTGAAATCATTTAACCACTTTGTTATTATAATTTTAACAGTTCTTTTGTCTTTTTTTTCAATAACTTTGTAATTTTACAAGGATGTTGAGGGGAAACTGACTGACGACAGTCACCCTGTCTAAAACACGAAGCTGCAGTGAAAGACAAATGCTCGTGATTAAAAATGCAGTAACTCCTGGAGTAAACGAGCAGACTGAGAGACAACGAGGATTTATAGGACAATTATAGGATGTCTTATAAGTAAATATGTTTAATATCTTTTAATGAGAAATAAAAGAAAACAATTTTGGCAAGTATTTGTCATTATTATGTTATAAATAATTTAAACATGTGCAATTACAAGAAAAGAAAAAGATGATTTGAACTTTAAACAGTATACTCTTTATAAACAATTGTAAATGAACATACTCAAAGTTTTGAGAGGACCAAAAATAAATTCGACCTATTTTACAAACACTCACACATTTTAGTTTGCCTGAAGTTTTAGTGTCCACGTTACAGCTCGTTACATTAGACCATGTTCAGGCATTTCTATTTATGAATTTTTTGTTTTACTGACGATAGTCCCTTTAGCAGTTATCCCCCTTCATGACTCTCCTCTGGTCTCCCCTTTCCATGGCAGATCCTCAACATCTCCTTCTTTAATATTTCCAAATTACGATAGATTAAATCCATAGAACAAAAAAACTATGACGGAAATGACGATTTATTACGAAATACAGCAAAACACAGCAAATAAACGGCAAAAGAACGGCAAAAATACACTCCATAATAATACTAATGCTGTTATTTACAACATTCATACATAATTCCCACAGAAAATACTGATAAACCCCCTGTAATTCACTCAGGTATTGCTCTCTGAATCCTCTCTGTGTCTCTCAGTCCACTCGTTTACTCGAGGACTAACAGCAATTTTAATCATTTTTGTCTTTCACTGCAGCTTGGTATTTTAGACATGGGTTGACTGTCGTTAATCAGTTTCCCCTCAACATCTCTCTAAAATCCAAACTTTGATAAGACTTTAGACTTTGTCCATTTCGAGTAGCAAAACTCGTCAGTCTGAGAGGGGCTCCAACTGCTGTACAGTATTTCTCAGAGACCAAACATTGCAAACTGCGCATGGGCGCCTTTGTCTTTGTCAGACGACTGCTTCACCGAGGCTTTTCCAGCCAAAGAGCAGCATCACCGTGAGTTATTGACACAGTGTGATGATCAAACACTGTATAACGGTAATTTGAATAGGACACAGTAATGACTACCGTGGGAAATTGTATCACGGTTTACCATTTTATCGGTAATCCCTAGTTGGCACAAACAGTTCACATTAACCACTGAAATCACAGCTCTAGTCTGTAAAGAGAAGCGTCCCGGGCTCTTACTATACCAACAGTGGTGGACTATTGACATTACTTGAAGATGTGGTGCAACACGAGTGACACTCCTCACTTCTTGAGTGCTTTTCTACTGTGGAACTCGTCCAGTGGATTGCTCTTGCATGTGTGTTTACAGCGGCGAACTTTAAATGTGCCGTTTACACTCCAGATTTTCTAGGTTTATTTAATTTTCCAACTTACCCGGAGATAACCCATGGTTCTGCATGCTGGTCTGAGATATTGAACAATCGCCCGCCCAAGACTTCAACATCCTCCAAGTGTCCTTCACGAGCCATCAGATAGCCATAAACATCCATTCCTGCAAGTGAAAAAACCATGAATTTTACTGAAACATAAAAGCCACATCTAACCTTTCTGAGGGTTCAAAATCCTAAGCATGAGTACTAATGATGAGTCAAAGCATACAGCTACTAGAAACAGGGTTCCCACTCTTTTCAACAAACTATATTCCAGGACTTCTCCAGGACGTGTCTGCCACTCAAGAGAGGAGTCAGAAAGAAGAGATAAAAACCCTTTCATTCAATATACACAACAGCAACACTCTTGAACTCACAGTCTCTTGTTATGGGCTTTCTTTCAGGGGAAATAAGTCCTTGTAGGGGCTGAAAAGTGGTTTAATCTAGCAACAAAGTCATATGGGAACACTCCAAGAAGTTTGTCCTAAGTCCGTTCCTATTCTCTTTCCCTAAAACCTGATCGAAAACATCACAGGGTCAAGGGAAGAAGGGAAAAAGAGGAAAGGAAAGGAGAACTACAGTAAAAGAGAAATTTGACTGCATTTTTACTTATGTGTCAAATTAATGTGACAACGATTTCTTGAGAAGTAGGTAAGCCAAGAGGAAATACAATGTTCTGAAAATGAATTACAAGAAGCGTCTTTGTCATCTGCTTCATTTCACAGACTTGTTTTGTGTCGGCTTCATCATTCACATTAGCAATCCATTGTTCTGTCTTATTAATGGCATGATTTACTTCATAAATGAAGATAGAAGAAACGTGGTAACAACTATATGATATTAATATAGGAAACAAGTACAACAATTATTGGTTGATTACTCATCAACACTGAAGGCAGTTATGAAGACAAAGAAATGCTTTAAATTAATTGCTTTATAAATTAAAACCTAATTGTTCAACCATCCAACATATTAAAAATGATTAAGAAATGAAATAAAGGTAATATATTTAAAAGCACTGACTCTGAAGCATATAATTTTCTCTACAACTGTAAAAAAATGTTTACCTAGTATTATATAGCATACATATCTTGAAAGTCCCACAAAACTCATCATCCTTTCTCATTTGTAAGTTTCTGTAAATATTTGGTGGGTGTCAATTTCTAATACGTCACATGCTGCAAGGTATTAGGGGTGTTCCTTCCCTTTTCTTTTGTGAAGGATGGCCCGGTGTAAGCTAAAGGAGAATAAAAGGAAGCAACGGCCCTTCTTTCCTTAACTTTTGGAGAATTCGAACAACCCTTATCAGGGCTGATACTTAAATGCTTTCGGGTCATTTCTTCAGTTAGGAAGGTTCCTTATGAAAAAAAAAAGGACTACTGAAACGCACCCTGGGTAAGGAGACTGCTCTAGACATGCAAAATTGACTGGCTGGTAGTATCACTTGGTGCACTGTGCCAGCTAGAGGCAGAAAACTCTGCAGCTCAATTTTAACACCTGAGAACAGACATGTAGGCTACACACACATTTTTAACCTGTTTGCGTTCACTAACGAGGACAAGAGAACTTTTGCTCTCATTCTAAATGTGTTGTCCATGACTAGAAAACTGCTCAATCATTTTCCAGGTCTTTCAGGATGTGTGGAAACCTTGAGAAAGCAGTCAGAGAGGGCAAATGTCTGCCAAGTTAGCTTACATACTGCTGTTACAGCTATAAGCAAAAGTCCCATGACAAAGTTATCATCATAATATGATTCATAACCCTGAAAACCCACACCTAGCTCTCAGAATCATGTTGATACCATTATTAGTTAGACAGTTATTGAGTCAAAACAATCTCTTGCTAACGGTGGTTATCTGGATCACAACCAAAATTGCCAACATCTCCTGAAATTTAAGCAAAATCTGTCTTGCAGATTTGGAGTAATCCAAATAAATAGATAATAATAATAAATGAACACAACAAACAAACAAATGCAGAAAAAAATAACCTCCTTGGCGAAGGTGAAAATATTTTGAACTGACAGATACAGGAAAACTATCTGTCACGGATGCCAAATCTTCAACTCTACTACATGGGTGCCATCGTTGAGCTACTGTTGTGGGTGGTGGCAATAAAAAGGGTAATAATTAAAAGAGAAAAAAAATTGATGAAGACAATGTTTTTCTGATAAAGAACAAAACACACATACACACACACAAGCATGCACTCACATCAGACACAAAGAAAACAGCTGCCTCCTTCTTTATTTTTTATTCTATTTCTTTTTTGTTTTGTTTGGTTTCTCACTTTGTTTCGTCTTTTGGGTTTCTCTCCCAAATGGTAAAACCAGTCTGCTTGCGGTAAAACAAGACAACATGCCTTGTTGTCTATCTCTGTCTATATTGGTTGTTTAAAAAATAAATAGTAAAAAAGAAGTAAATAAAAAAAAAGAATAAATAATGTTCAACAAAAACATTAAAAAAACTCCATGGACATGTCACGTGATGAGGTACCAGGGAATGGCTGCGTCGTAGGAGATCTCCGAATCCTGTCAACTTAATACAGATTTTAACCCTCTGAATCCCAAGCCATTTCTGAGCGTTTTCTGCTTCTGTCATATTTGTACTCACTGTGGTATCATTTTTCTCTGTAAAGTAAAGTCCAGCACCTCTATGGATTCAGGACAACCATGGCTATAAGCTGATATAACTCAATTATGTCTTTATACAGTGTAACAAAATTTAAAGGCAGTAAATCATCAGAAAAAAGAGAAACGAAAATTTCATTTTTCTGATTTTCTGATTTTAAAACATTCTAAAAATAAGGTGGGAGTATATACAACACACTTTCAGGTACCCTCAAACATAAGGAACACAGGAAAAAAGTGGTGTGATTCTACCTTTACAGAAACTACACATTCTGGGACCTTATAAGTTGATTGGAATTTTAGGCCGTTTTTGCTTCTGTCACATTTTTACTCACTGTGGACTCATTTTTCACTGCAGTATCAAGTTCTACACCTCTATGTGCTCAGGAGAACTAGGGACTGAAGCCAGATATAATTCAACAATGTCTTGTAGCAATATAACATAACCAGAATGCAAGAAACTATTCAATAAAGAAAAACGGACAGTGAAATTTTCTGAATATTTATTTGCAGAACAATGAAAACTGTGAATAACTATGTAAAAGGCGACAGGACTCCCCTGAAACTGTTTCAATGGACCCCCCTGAAACTGTTTTGGGGGGTCCTGCTGTCCTGAAACAGTCTCTGGAGACACAGAGCCGACGTATGGAGCATGCTGATTGGTGATGAACAGACAGAGGCTGAAATGACACCAGGCAAATGGAAGGCAATATTCAAATAATTCTTTAGAAGTAAATACAGGACGTATATCGACCATTCAAGGCTTGTTAAAAGCTGTGAGATGTGTAAAATTATTTGTTTTTTATAGAATCGAGCTAGAGCAAACGTTTATTTTCTGCAGATTTTTTAAGTGGACGTGTGAATAAATGCGATGTTGACGGCAGTCGCGCAAAATTGTCGGTCTTTTCCGCCATTGTTCGGAATGTTGCCAATGTCATGTGTAATACATTCAGGGGTACCCTCGGAAACTTGAGAATCTGACGCAAACGTCACTTTTTACGGCTTTTTAATAGGACAAATGGTTTGTAAATGCCAATCATTTTAAAATAAGTGCGTTTTTGAACCCGCCAGCGGGTTTGGGATCCAGAGGGTTAAACAACTTATACTCTCCCAAAAGGTACTCTAATTGGCACTGGTAACTTTTTGAAGTTACAGAGTTTGAAGTTTTTGTGTAGTATGGCCGCAAGTCAAAAGAAAAAGAGCGTACAAACACGCCTGGCAACAGTCACAGTGGGAGAGGCTAATGTTAGCCCTCCGAAAGCTAACAATGCTAGCGCCGACACTGTTAGCCAAGAAGAGCGACCGAAGATGGATATAAGTGTCTTATGTGCTGAGATGACGAAAATGGGGGCCGTACTGAATGGTGTAGCAACAGATGTCTCATTTATTAAATCCGACATGGATGAACTGAAAAGTACTCTGAGTGCGACACAAGTACGAATGGCCGAAGCCAAAGCTCGCATTTCGGATGTGGAGGACAAGGTGGCTAATGTGGTTCGGGACAACAGCAAATATACTGAAAAACTTCAGCAACTTATTGCCCGTGTTGACGACCAGGAAAATAGGAGTCGTAGGAAGAACGTCCGACTTGTTGGGCTAAAGGAAAGTTTGGGAACGAGTGGCAATCTAACTGACTGTGTGAAGAAAATCCTCACTGATGGTCTCGGGTTGAATGGAGAGGAGTTCGAAATTGATCGATGCCACAGAAGTCTGAAACCGCTCCCCAACCCTGGACAGGCTCCTTGCATTGTATTTGTGCGATTTCTCCGCTACTCTGCACGACATAAAGTCCTGATGGCTGCCAAACAAAAGAAGGGCATAATGTGGGAGAACTGCCACCTGTCATTTTATGAGGATATGACAGCTGAGCGCACGCCGCAAAGGAAGCTCTTTTCCCCGGTGATGAAGACGCTGTGGCAGCATCAGGTGAAGCATACACTGGCACACCCCGCAACACTCCGTTTCACATGGAGAGACCAACGGCAGAGTTTTGAGGACGTCAAGGAAGCCGAGAAATTTGTGCGAGATAACATTGAAAAGGAGGTGGAGTGATGAGCTTACTGGCCAAGCTTCGTTGATATGTTTAAGAGAGAGAAGCGTGATGTAACTTTATCAAGACGGGATTGGAATCACTGTGGTGCTGCCTGGACAGCTGGAGTGGAGATCGCTGTCTGCGGGACCCACACGGACCGGAGATCTTGGACTTTGCAGGGAGGGCATTGACACTGTCATGTTCTGTTTTAGGACAGTGCTATATTTTTTTTATTTTTGTTTTTTGACACAAGTATTTTCTAGAGGTGAATATTGGGTCTACTGACAAACTGGCCACTGTATGGGATGCTTTGAAAGCATTTTTTCGTGGCAAATGTTTAGGTTATAGCTCTAGTAAAGTTAAAGAAAGTAAAGAAAAGATCCAAATGTTGGAAAAACGTATAGGTATACTGGATAAACAATTGGCTAGAAAATTTGATAATAATAAATTTAAAGAAATCTGTCAGCTCAAATTCAGTCTCCATGAAATTTATAACAGGAAGGCGGAATATGCTCTTTTTCGGCTTAAAACTAATTTCTATGAAAACGGTGAAAAAACTGGAAAGTTATTAGCCCGACAACTTAAGAAAATGGATAACCAACATATTATTACTGCCATTAAAAGAGGTGATAAATTAGTTACATCTTCATCAGATATCAATATGGTTTTAAAAACGTTTTATCAAAAGTTGTATACATCTGAGAACACGGTTAGTACGGATGAATTGGGTTCATTTTTTGACAAAATAACAATACCAAAAATTTCAGAAGAGGGAAAGGACAAATTGGAAAGTCCTCTGACTGAGGATGAAGTTAAAAAGCTGTTGGTGTGTAATGAAAACTGGAAGGTCACCAGTTGAATTCTACCAAAAGTTCATGGACACACTTTGCCCATTTTTAACTGAAGTATTCCATGAAGCGTTTGAATATGGGTTACTACCCGAAAGCTTTAATGAGGCAGTAATATCATTAATTCCGAAAGGTGATAAAGATTTAACTGATCCAGCCAATTACAGACCAATAAGTTTAATAAATGTTGATTGTAAAATATTATCCAAAATATTAGCAACAAGGTTAGAGACTGTATTACCTCAAATTATTCATAAAGACCAGGTAGGGTTTATCAAGGGCAGATCTGCTGCTGATAATATATGAAGACTGCTGCATCTCTTATGGGTGAATAGAAATAATCAAGCTCCTGTGTTGGCTGTATCTTTAGATGCCCAGAAAGCGTTAGACAGGGTAGAATGGAGTTTATTGTTCACTGCCCTGGTGAAATTTGGTATAGGTGATAACTTTTGCAAATGGATTAGAACCCTATATTCATGTCCAAAGGCAGCTGTGTTCACAAATGGGATACTCTCTTCATTTTTTAATATTTCAAGGATGTAATTTAAGTCCGCTGTTATTAACTATCTTTTTGGAAACTTCGGCCATTCAAATTAGAGAAAATTCAAAAATAAAAGGTGTACATGGGGGAGGCAGAGAACACAAATTGTTTTTGTACGCAGATGACATTTTGGTATTGAGTCAGGATCCCACAAATTCTATTACAAAGGACCTCTTTCACAATACATGTAATTTTGCCCACAGCCCAATTTTTTGTTTATTGTCTGGTATTTGTAGTGCACCCAGAGACTCCCAAGAACATACCTTTAGAAAATCCAAAAGTCACCCAGGGCCTGTACTATGACCTATTTTATGATCATTGCCATAGGTGTGAGCCAGGGTGCACACTTTACCCCAAAACTTACTCAAACACAAATAATAAATCATCAAATTGGGTCAAATCACCTTCACTGAAGTCTGGTGCATCTTTTGAAATCAAATGTAAAGCTAAGTATTACAATTGAAAGAAGTTATTGAATTTTTACTGGAAAAAAAATAGTTTTTTTATGATTTTTTTCAACAAATTAAATTCTTCAGAGATGTGTCTGACCAACTTACAGTTGCTGTACAACTACAATACTTACAAATTATTTGGCCACATATATATTCTCAAAGTGGGAAAAAAATCATCAAATTCTGAGACTGGTAAAGTTGTTCAATTAACAGGTTGGGTTACTGTGGTAGGATCAGGATACTATTCCATGCAGGGGTGTCAAAATGACCATGCTTACTAATCTTTCCCAAGCTACACTGTCAAGATATTTTCATACAATTGCAGATATTTTGAACACAATAGTTGTTCCCAAATACCTTGGCACAAATCATACTTCACGTCACGATGCCATAACTCACAACACTGTCTTTACTAAAGCTTTTTATGGTGACCAGGTCACTCTTATCTTAGATGGTACATATATCTACCTCAACAAATGCAGTGATCATCAGTTTCAAAGGGCATCTTACGGAGGACAGAAAAAACAAAATTACCTAAAATTCATGTCAGTTGTACTGCCTGATGGATATGTTTTAGACACTATTGGCCCCTACCATGGTAACGTAAATGATGCAACAATAACTCGGCTCATCATGGAAAAAATTGAAATATTGAAATCTTGGTTAGAAGCAAATGACAATGTGATTGTAGATCGCGGTTTCAGGGATGCCTTAGATCTTCTTGCTAAGTTGGGGTATGATGCTAGAATACCGTCATTTTTACCAACTGGTAAATCCCAATTGGATTCCTCAACAGCCAATAGTGATCGTTGCTGTACCAAAACAAGATGGATAGTAGAGTCCTACCACGGGCGTTTAAAGAAGTGGATGTTGTTTAAGGAACAACTTACCTCAAATTATTTCGTTGAGGTCATTGGCAAATTAGTGCGCATAGTAACTGCATGTCTCAATGCCTTCAGAGGACCAATATATGTTTCAGATCCAGATCGAGAGGAACGAGATACTAAGATGGCTCAGCGTATGCTTTCACTTTTAAAAAAAGACAATGTTTTGGCAAAACGAGTTGCAGAAGACCCAAATATGTCACGTGAGCTCAGAGTGAATGGCAGAAGCTTGAAGCATCTGATATCTCGCTCTCAAGTGGATCTGGAATACCTTGAGACCATAACATGCGGTACATACCAAATCAAACAGTCCCCTGGCTACATTGCTGAGCATCAAAAAAATGATGGTGACTATGAGATTTGGGTTTACCAGCATGATGCTGATCTCATTAGGGGACAGATTCATTCTCGTCACAGATCTCAAATAAAATACAATGTTTGGATTCAATTTGACAAGAATGCATCAGATGATCCTGTGATGGCATATTATTGTCTCTGTCCTGCTGGAAAGAGAACCTCTGGCATGTGTGCACATGTTGCATCTGTAATCTATTATTTGGGACATTACAAACATTTTCAAAATCAGAAACCCCTCCAACCATACACAAGCAAATTCAAAGACTCCATTCTCTGAAATAACCAGCCAATCATACATCTTATGGATTTCTCAGATCCCCTTTCCCTCACTATAGTTCCAGTCTACAAATCAAAATTGTCCAAGCCGTTGCTATGCAAAAAGACACGAAGGCCATAAAACAGATTATATGTATATATAAGTAATATAAGTACTAGAAACAGAAATTGACAGAAGTAATGTTTATGTAGTGCTGTCATTGTAGATATATACAATCTGATTACAACAATCCAAAACTGCATCGGTTTTTACTTGTATCAATGGCTCATTATTATCTCATCACAAAGGCATAATATACAGGCCCTTTGTGGCTGTTCAATATTAAAATGAATAACATTTCATGTGAAATGTTTGTTTTGAATCTAGCATTCAAATTCTAAAAGAAATCATACTTAAAGGATGAATTCTGAACAAATCTTTAAAGGTTCCCTGATATACAAGACATGGAACAGTATCCTGATTCTTCCACAGTAACCCAACCTGTTAATTGAACAACTTTACCGGTCTCAGAATTTGATGATTTTTTTCCCACTTTGAGAATATATATGTGGCCAAATAATTTGTAAGTATTGTAGTTGTACAGCAACTGTAAGTTGGTCAGACACATCTCTAAAGAATTGAATTTGTTGAAAAATCATTAAAAAAAACTATTTTTTTTCCAGTTAAAATTTAATAACTACTTTCAATTGTAATACTTAGCTTTACATTTGATTTCAAAAGATGCACCAGACTTCAGTGAAGGTGCTTTGACCCAATTTGATGATTTATTATTTGTGTTTGAGTAAGTTTTGGGGTAAAGTGTGCACCCTGGCTCACACCTATGGCAATGATCATAAAATAGGTCATAGTACAGGCCCTGGATGACTTTTGGATTTTCTAAAGGTATATTCTTGGGAGTCTCCGGGTGTACTACAAATACCAGACAATAAACAAAAAATTGGGCTGTGGGAAAAATTACATGTATTGTGAAAGAGGTCCTTTACTAGATGTTATCGATAAATATTCTTTTTTTTCTGGGTACAAAATAAATTGGCATAAATCTGAAGCCATGCCTGTCTCCCACACTTGCAGTCATGGTTTATTATCTGGTTTCAATTTTAAGTGGATGGATAAAGGAATGAAATACCTTGGAATTGAATTGAACCCAGATATTGATGACATTATGGCTGACAATATAGGAAAACTGCTTAACAAAATTAAGACTAATTTGGATAAATGGACTAAGTTAAACTTGACATTATGGGGGAAAGTAAATACAGTAAAAATGGTTATAGTTCCACTTATCAATTACTATACGGGAATGTTGCCTATGTGTATCCCGCGACCACTGGTATTAAGTTATAACAATATGATAAAGCACTTTCTTTGGAATGGTGGGAAACCACGTATTAATATTAATCGACTCTACCAACCCAAAAAAGGAGGGAGACTTGCCCTGCCCAATATAGAGCACTATAGTATTTCTTTCGAAATGTCTCGATTAGCAAAACATTGGGCAGGGGAACTCAACCTGGACTGGATTCTCATGGAACGAGAACTTGCGTCTCCATTCACACTGATTGAAATTTTGTTACAAAAAATAAGTAAAGACAATAAGTTGCAAAATCCTATCTTGAAATTTTCAAAGATGGTATGGTTGGAAGTACGTAAGAAATACAAGCTTGTTCCTTATATTCAAAAATATGCCCCCTTGTGGCATAATCCTAAAATTAAAATTGGTAAAGAAACTATCTATTGGACACAATGGTTACGGAAAGGTATTAGAACTGTTGGTGATTTATTGGATGGAGCGGTGTTCATGTCATACAATGATATCAAATGCAAATTTAATTTGGAAGATCCTGGCCACTTTTGGAAATACTTACAAATAAGGGATTGTTTAAAAGAAAAGGTTAAGGTATTACAGGAGCGAAACCCGGTGGAGACATTTCTGCGATTGCCCCCACTATTGTGTAAAGCCTCAAAATGGTACAATATCTGCCCCTGGATCTCAAAAGATACAGGTAAAAGTCTCAAAGTAATATGGGAAAAAGATTTAGGTTGCAAAATTGATGATGATTTATGGGATTCAATCCTTTCAAATAATGGGTTGTACATTAGAGAAGCTAGGGGTAAATTTATTCAGTACAAAATTTTAAATAGGTATTATTATACACCATCCAGACTTTACAGAATGGGTGTTGGCAGAAATGATCTGTGCTGGAAGTGTCAAATAGGTAAGGGTACTTTGATACATGCTCTCTGGGAATGTCCAAATGTTTTTCCAATATGGGACAGTGTATTGAGTTATATGCAGGGTTGGTTACCTTGTACTTTGCCTAAATCCCCTAAATTATGTTTACTAGGAGATAAAAGTGAGGTACCTCTTTTGAATAAACATACCTTTGGAGTATTAAATACTGGACTGGTGACATGTGCCCGTCTTATTCTAGAATTTTGAAAGGACCCTCAGATTCCAACAATTAAAATGTGGACAGAAAAAATGACTGAAAATATTGCCTGTGAGAAAATGCTGGGAAGAATGCATCGTAAAAACGAAGGCATCTTGGAACAATGGGACAGCTTTTGCACTTGTACAAAATGACTTGGCAGGATACACAAAGTTTATCCTCACCAATTTGTTTTGTTTATTTTGTTTTGTTCAATTTCTGTATTTTGTTTATAAAATGCAAAAATTAATAAAAACTTAAATTACAAAAAAAAAAAACTCCATGGACTGTGCAGCTTACCTTTGATAAGGTAGGGGTCCAGCATCTGAGCCTGCTCAAATTTAAGAATGGCGTTCTTGGTGTCACCAGCCCTGAAGTAGACATCAGCCAGGCTAACCAGAAGGTCAACGTTATCCCGCAACAGAGACTTCTTTTCAAGAGAGCTGAGACCACACAAAGGGGAGCAAGGACACTTTTAATAAACTTGACATCAAAAGAAACAGTGACACTTCTACTGTGCTTAAAGAGGTCTGCTCAGCTCACCAAATAGTGTTGATGGCTCGTTGATTGTCCCCTGCATGTATGAAGGCATAAGCTTTGACCCAGACAGACAGCCAGTCCAGGTTTGGGATACTCTGGATCACGTCCATTGTCATGGACGCCACCTCAGCCCCTTTGACAGATAACGAAAGAAGACCTGGAACAGAAAAAGTCTATGAATCTCCTTCACACAAGAGCTAATGAAGGTATTATCAGTATATAGACATGTGTTCATGTCTTCATGTTTCTAAAGGAAGAGCCTGTGTGTGTAAAGACTGTACCTATGATTGCATCCAGAGCAAGGGGGCACTGCCGGAGGACCTCTTTGTAACTGGTTACTGCTGAACGCTCCTGACCAGCTTTTCTGTACAGGTTAGCTAGCATCATGTTGATCTGAGGCATGAAAGAGCAAAAACATGCAATAAAAGATGATAGGATCAGTAAAGCAAAAGTTTTGGTAAATTCTATTCCATTCTGATTATAGATAACTTCTAAGATTGCTTCTCAGACTAAATATTACAATGGCACGGTGGCGCAGCAGGTAGTGCATGTGCCTCACAGCAAAAAGGTTGCAGGTTTGATCCCCAATTTGATCAAGGCCTTTTGTGGCTTTATGTGATTTACCACTGTTCTGTTTTAACTCCAACACTTCTGGTAATTGTATTCCTCACATTTCTCTTTTATTTCTGTTGTTTATCTTTTATTTTTCTCTTGAAGTACTTTTTTTTAAGCTGCATGTGGTGTCATAATGAAAAAAATTTACATTTCAGTTTTGCATTCCCACAATAGAAGTAGCTGTGTTACACCAAAGACAAATAATAAAGCAAAAAACAAAACATAACACAACAGTCATGTTTACCGACATCCTTAGTCAAAGCAATTTACATATCAGTGATTCCTTAGATATCTTTCATTGTGTTGTAAACTGTCCATTTTAGCCCAATTTTTCAAGAAAACATCCACCTTCAGTCTAAACTGATATTCTTACTGTAGGATTTTGGTAGATGGTTTTAATAGTAAGTTGAACCTTTATTGAATTCTAATTGTTCTAATACTAAGTACAGGAAGTTCCAATTTATGCTATCAAAAGCCTTTTCGGCATCAAGACTTATCAAAATAGCACCGTTTCTATGTGTTTATTCTATATTAATTATCTGTATAGTCCTCCTAATGCTGTCCTGTGTCTGGCACCCTACAATAAAACCAGTTTGATCCTCATCAACTAGATCACTTAGAAATTGTTCATACTTTTGTGCTAGGATAGTCATATATATTTTGTAGAACACATTAAGAATTGATATGGGTCTAAAATTACTGCAATATTCTGTGACCTTTCCCTCTTTGGGAATTACAGAATGATAGCGTCTTTCCAAGAGGGTGGTCGGTGACTTTTGAGAGTGTAGTTGAAGGAAGATGCATTAACACCTGCTTATTCATCTTCAAAGGCTTGATACCTGTCCAATGGGAAGCCATCTCTCCCAGGGGTCTTATTACCCTTAAGTTTCAATATAGCTTTGGATACTTCCACAAGAGTTACCAGACCTGTAAGGTTACTATTTTGTTGGTCTCCAAAAGTTGGCTGATCAAGTGAGTTAAGAAACCTTCTTTTGCATCTTCAATAGAAGAAGGTGGTTGTGTGTAAAGATTTGTAGTTATCTTTTAAAATATTTTCTATTTCTGCAGCACTATGTTTTATTTGGTTTGAATAAATATCCCTAATCTTATGTATTGGATTTGAAGCTCGCTGCTTCCTAATTTGCCTTGCTAGTAGTCAAGTTGTTTTCAGCCCAGCTTCATAATATTGTTTTTTTATGTGTTTTTTTTCCACAAATCTGAGGTTTTTCCTCAAACTCTCCCCTCAAAATATTGTCTATTTCCTCCTTTTTTTATTTGTGAAATTTGAGTATTCTGATTCTTTTGGTATCTTAATTTAAAATGTTTTAATGCTTTGGTTAGATTAAGAAAGGCAGCTTGTTTAAGTTTTCGCTATTAATTTCCCCTGTATAACGGTCTTTAACTTGTCCCATAGAATAGTAGGGTTAATTTCATCTGTTTTGTTTTCTTCAATATATCTCTTTATCTCCATTTTAATTTGCTCTGTTATTACTTTGTTATTCAATATGTCTATATTAAATCTCCAGGTTTTATTTATAATTCTGTTATTTAAATGTAAAGTTGAGTGAACTGCATTATTGTCAGAGATATCAGCAACTCCCAGCTGTTCATAAATCTATAATCAATTCTACAGTGAATATTGTGCATGTTAGAATGATGTGTAACCAGTGTATCCAGACAAAACTGTCCAGACAGATTTGTTGTCTGAACAGATTTGTTGTCCAGAAAAGAAAGTCCTGCGCAGATCAACTTGAATACGTAAAGGAAAAATCTTTATGTTTTAAGTCTGAGAGTGTCCGTGTGAACTTATGCTAAAAACATGCTTCTTAGGTCAACTGATGAATCTAAATCGCCTTTAGGTGTGCATGTGAGTGTGAATGGTTGTTATCATGAACATTATTATCTCCACCATGGAGGTGATGCTCCTGGCCCTGTTTGTTTGTTTGTAAGCAAGATTACAGAGAAACTACTGGATGGATTTTGCTGAAATTTCCAGGAGATGTTGGTAATGGTCCAACTAAAATATGATTAGATTTTGGTGAACCATTGTTTTTTTCTTAATAACTGTCTAACTAATGGTTAGGTTTGCACTCTGAGTGCTTTCTAGTAACACACTGTTTTGTCTTTTACCTCGTTTGAGAATATTGCATTAGACAAAGACCTCAACCATCTATTAGACTTTTGATAAAATCAGAATCTACTTTAAGGTCAAATGTGTGTCAAAGAATTTACAAAGGAGGTGCTATGTATGGTGCCAAAAAGGGTTAACACCCTACAACCGTTTGGCTTGTTTCAATAAGATGAACACACCTGTAAATGAAAAACACGCTGCAAGTTAGAAAACACATGCCAAAACAATCCAAACCAAGGAAAGTTCAAGCAGAAACACAGCAGAACCAAGTACAACAATAGAGGTGCTCTAGGCCTGGAGATCAGTCTGTAGAGACAGACGAGAGTGAGACTTGGGTCAAGGCAGCTGCTCCTAAATTTGAAGTGCTCATGTATTCAAACCAAATACTCCCTGCCATCAAGCAAGAGGATGATGACAGACAGGTTCAGCAACTCCATCATGTACCTGTTTGCTTGTAACCATCAAAAGTGTGAAACAGAACTCTTACCTGAATGTTGGCTCTAAGATGCCTATTTTCCCAACATGAATGAACAGAATGTGGAATAATACTGTATTAAATGAAGGCCAATGAAGGCATGGCAAGGTTTATTTGGAGCCCTTTGGACAGATATTAAAATGAAATGAAATTATTTTCTTTCATTAATACCTGATGAAACTGGCATCAGTTTAAAGAGTTCCTTTTGGACTTTGTGTGTAAGCAGTTAGAAGTGCTCATTCTGCACTTTCAGGTGTAACTGAACTACTTTAAGACACTGCAGGCCCTTTTGCCCTTGTCAGCTATTATAGTGATGGTCTGTACATCATACAAAGATGAATAAAATTAGCACATATACTGCCTGGCCAAAAAAGGTTGCCATCTGAATTTAACTAAGCAAACAGGTACAAGCCTCTTAATGGATAATTACTGCATAGGTGATTATCTTTCAGCCGGCAACAAGTTATTGAACCCCAGCTAATGCAATGGGTAGATTCTCATTTCTTCAAGGAGACATATCCTGCTGATGCATGATTTAATACTGACATATAATACAATAAATTTGAAAACAAGACCTTACACCCTCTTAATTTTCCAAAAATGAGATATTGTATTTTTTCTGATATCCTAGAACGAGATTTGATGCCTCTGAAAATAGGTCATTGCGAGATGTCCGCGAGATTTCAAACGTTGTGACATCACGAGGTACCTTTCCTTTCATTGGAGTAATCTGATAAAACACTTCCTCCTCTGTGATGTCCGTTCGCCACAAAACCGTCACCGAGGAACACATCCACCAGCAGGGGTATATAGATCCCTAGCTCACATTCACTCATTACCAGCTCTGGCCTGTAGGGGGACTCAATACGCGGTTGCAGCATTGAGCCTGCCGGAAAATATAGTAGAAGAAGGACAGGCTGGCTCAGCCCCCGATAGAATTGACCAATCAGACCACAAAGGGCTGTGACGTTGCGAGGTAACTTTAGGTCATCCTCAGATCCGAGTGTTTCAACGAGGGCTTCATAATGGCCTAAAATGAGGATTTTGAGAACGCTATTGTGGGGCAATGAAGGAACTAAATGACTTGTACTGAGGGCAGAAATGCTTTACAGGCATCCTAGTCTGGCATAGTGAAAAGGAGAAACAAGCATAATATGTGCTCTTTAAACAAGCATGTCAAAGACACATCCTGCGCCACCGGGGCGTCGGTGGCGCAGTGGGATAGTGCGCTTGGTCAGTGATCGGGAGGTTGCAGGTTCAAGCCCAGCTCCGGGCAACACATGGCGATGTGTCCTTGGGCAAGACACTTAACCCCAAGTTGCTCCCACTGCTGCGTCAGTGGCGTGTAAATGGGCATGAAAGGGCGTGAATGTGTTAGAAATACTGATGGATAACTAACATAGAAACTCTGAACCATCAGTGAGTGAATGTGAGAGCGAATGTGTGTGAATGGGTAGGTGTGACCTGCGGTGTAAAGCAGCTTTGAGTAGTACAAGACTAGAAAAGCGCTATATAAGCTCAAGTCCATCCATTTACCATTTACCATTCCTGTGGTTGTGGAAACGATTTTAGGCTGGGTCAAATCACTGCATCAAGCAGTTTTACTATCAGAAACTACTAAAAATGGGTTAAGAACTGTCTAACGCATTATTAAAAACTAGAATGATAGTGGTGAACCATCATCTTGGAGGAAGAAATGGGTTCGAAATTAAATCCTGGATGATTGTGTTTGGTGATCACTTAAACTTTTGGCCAAATCAAATCGAAGAAAACAACATAAAAACTAAGGGGTATGTTTAGCAGTCAAAGTAAGAGCATTCCCACAAGCACAATGCAAAGGGAACTCAAGGGTTTGGGACTGAACAGCTGTGTAGCCTCTATAAAAATCAGAAAGAAAGGCTTCAGTTAGCTAAGGACCATAAAGATTGGACTGTGGTGGACTGGAAGAAGGTCATGTGGTCTGATGAATTCAGATTGACCCTGTTCCAGAGTGATGGGAGCATCAGGGTAAGAAGAGAGGCAGGTGAAGTGATGCAATCATCGTGCCTGGTTCCTACTGTACAAACCTGTTGTGGGCAGTGCTGTGATCTGGGACAAATCTTGTGACATTGCAGCAGCTTATTGAAGCCATGCCACAGCAAATTTGTGCTGTAATCAAGGCTAAAGGAGGTCCATGAAAATAGTAGAGTGTCTGACCTTGTTTTTTGGTGGCGACAATATTCTTGGCCATGCAGTGTATTTTCCTTTCCTTTGTAACAACATATCATGTTAAAATCAGAGTCAAATAGCGAGTCACTACTTGACATTTTTCCACATTATTCATCCAAAGATATACCTAACACTTAAATATATAACTCAACCATGATTCATAGTCTTTTGCAGCCAAGGCATAGATAATAAAAATGCTCACAGATAAACTCAGGATAATCAACTTGCCATGCCCCCACATACTTCTATTTCTTCCCACATGCCAACTCTTTACATTCAAATATTGTCGGTGACACCACTGCGCTGAAAGAATTAAGCCTTAGATTGTATTTAAAGCCTACCAGCCTACCTTTGGAGTCCTCTGTCTGGATGGAATCCCATCAAGCACTGCAATGGCATCTTTATCCAGCTTCAAAATGGTGTAGCATTCAGCTATCTTGTACTTAACTTCAGTTTCTGATGGCAAACTCTGGAATAAAACACAAGCCTCATGGTAGGGTTGTTGTATTTTAAAAACAACAAACACAGTGGTCTACATCTAAAGCAGAGCTCTACGGCATTTATGAGTCAAGATGGACCTGCCCACTTTATTTTGAAAAAAAAAAAAAAAAAAATCTCTAATGTCTGTAATTTAAAGATAATGCAAAAAAATTATTTCCTCCTACAATATTTTATATATACGTTTAAGGATGCTCACAATTTGACATTTGTAGGGCTGCACGATAATATTGGTTTGATACTGGCATTGGCAGATAAAGAAATTTTTGCAGATATCAACAGCTGACATATCAGCTACACATATTAGCTGGAATATTGGCAAATTGCACAAATGTACAATGTACACTTGTGTTGGAAACAATTAATTTTTTAATAAATCAAATGTTCAAATTATATATAAGTGGGCTTTCAGTAATGATGAGAGAAACCATTATGGTACATTTCAATGTTCAGTGTTTCAACGTTACAGTCAATATATGGGATTTTTATAGCCATATCGTACCTGTGAAACATTGGCTGTAAATATATGCAAAAGATCACATCTGCTGACAGCGATAATCAACCATTTGGCAACAATCCGGCAATGCCTAGAGTGTTTTGAAAATATAATGCATCCTTACTTTTTCATTTCTCTAAGTTTATACTTTGACACTTTATTTGCAGAGTTTAACCAAGGGGATGCCCATCCTGACATACCTGTGCCTGTATGTTTGAGGCAGCTCCACCAGTAGAAGTACGAACTTTAGAGGTTTTACTGAGCACCTTCTTTTGTTGCAGGGCCATACTGTATTTGCAGGCAGCATTGCGATATTCCTTATCGTGGAAGATGGCATCAGCATGGTACACCAACAGCTGGTATTTCTGGGCCGGCGAGAACAGTTCTCTGAAAGATGAGTAAATTAAGGAAGAAAACTCTGAAAAACGCACTTTATACTTGGTAATATGTACAACACCACAAGACTTCAATGATGAATGAGTAGATGATGGGCAATAGACAGGCTGAAGCTAGTAGAAACATTGAAAGCCAATAGTAATTACTTCACAGAACAAACAGACTGGTCTTTTATGAGAGTCAACCCAGACTGTAAAGGGTCAGAAATAACAGTAATATGATATCAAGATAAAGTGTGTAAGGACTTTCACAGCCTGGACGTTAAATGGGCGATGGTTATAAACTGGTCCAAACTTTTTGGATTTACAGGGGAAAAAAACATGACATCAGCACAGACAGACTAGCTCCTGCAGAGAATGAAATTAAAGACTTATACATACAAGTGAACAGCTTAAAACAAGTCATGTTGTGCAGCTTTTGTATTGGGCTAATTCCTGGAAGAGACGTACTCTTGTGTCCCATCCAAAACATTAACTACAATAACAATCACTTTCTAATAAACGCCATTACTCGAGCAAGGCGTGCATCTTTCTTGGTTGTCAAACCAAGTGTGTTAGTGATTTCATTGCTAATTGTTGCAACGGACCAGATATTGTGAAGCTATATCTGCCACAGGCTACTAACAGACAGCTCCAGCAAGTAGACGGACCCCGGCCGAACGTTACTTACGGATTGTTATTACTCATCGTCAGCAACAAACTGGTCAATATCCGGACATTAGAGTGAAGACCGGCGGCCGCCATATCCCGTACATGATCTACTACATTCATTTTGATTGATAGGAGGGTTTGATTTGGTTCCCAGTCTCAGCTGAAAGTTTGGGGTTGTAACCAGCTAACGTTAGCTAGCTTCTGATGTATTAAATATGGCGCCGTACAACTCTTCCTTCCGCATAATGCTGCGTTTAAGGGTCCGTTTTAAGCTCCATTTTCTATAGCTATCTTTCACAGTACACCCTTGATCAAAATCTTAAGACCAGTTGAAAAACTGCGGTAATTTACCTTTTGCACATTTGGACCTTATTGAGGTTTTAAGTAGAGCTACAATATGCAAAAGCAAGAAGGGGGAGTGTGACAAAAAGCACTTTGAAAAGTAATTTATTGAAAACAGCAAGTAAACTGAAATAGGCTGTTTATCAGCTGATCAAAAGTTTAACACCATCTCTCAAAAAATTGCAAACATCTCTCCAAACCAAAACATTTTTTTTTCTCAGTAGGAATGAGTAGCTCCACCGTTCTTGTTGATCACGACCAAAATTCGTTTGGGCATGCTTGATGCGAGTGTTTCCAGGAAGGTTTTGAGAACATTGCTCCAAGTGGTGAAGATGGCTTCAATCAACTGTCTGGAACTGATGGCCATTTTTATAAACTTCCCTTGCCATCCATCCCCAAATGTTCTCTATGGGATTTAAATCAGGGGAACATGCAGGATGGTCCAAAAGAGTGATGTTATTCTCCCTGAAGAAGTCCTTGGTCAAGCGAGCATTGTGGACTGCTTTGTTCTAAGCATAGACATTATATACGTAGACGCCCCATTGACTGGCGCTGCCTATTGGAGCGGGTACCGGCCGCCATCATGGATGGATCTCACATGCGGCCCCAGTGCGTTTATTATACTGAGAAAGGTGTATTATGCTCAATTATAGTGAGCACAACTCAGTGAATTTTTACCCCATTTTCACACGGATAAGTTTGTTACAAACGACAGAGATGTACTAATAATACAGGACGCTGTCACACATTTAAATACGTTCTTTCAAATTAAAATACTTTTTATTGTGCTATTTTTTTTGTCGTGCAATGAGACAGTAGGCTACAGTGAGACGGACAGACAATATATATATATATGTATGTATATATCTATATATCTATATCTATATCTATCTATCTATATATCTATCTATATATCTATATCTATATAAATATGTATATATATATATATATATATATATATATATATATATATATATATATATATATATATATATATATATATATATATATATATATCTATATCTGAGTGATTCTCCAACTATCAAAGAATTTGTGTCCCAGGCAGAAATAACAAAAACCAAAACACGTTTGTCATTTTTTATTTATGCTACACTTACTTGATACAAAATGGAACTTACAAAAAATAAATGACAGATAAATTACTTTTTTTACTATATAAAATATGGTTTTATATGAGTGCTTTTGGCTATATGACCTATGTCCCATGACCAGATTTTGGACCCTCAGTCCCTCATAAGATTAAAAATAATTCTGATTTAACAGGAACTTTATTGACAAATGACACAAAAGTCCTTATTTTAATGAAATATATCATTAGCTTGTAAGACATATGATTATTTTATTTATTTTTTTATAAGAAGAACACTTGTCCCTAGGGTTCACTGTCATTTCCACCACACACCACAAAATATAACGTCAGAGATTGTTTTTATAATCTGTGTGCTTCCAACCACATCAGTTGCCATGTGACAGGAGAGCTTATGGCTGTAGAGCAGTTTTAGCTCCGTGGAAGCAACAGAAAAAGGCAAAAAAACAAGGTAAAGTTTTGCTAAACCAAGAGTACGTTTATTAGTCGTCATTTCCAAACAGCTCGTGTTTCCTTTGAATGTACAAATAATGAAAGAAAAATCAGCTTATATTGTGTATTTTAGATTTATTTTTATGCTAATTGTAAAACAGAGATTCGCATGCTTACATGTCACAAGATTTTTAAAAAAATGTTAAACATTGTCATTTCCACAACAGTCATTTCCATCACTTTATTTATTGTGATGGAAAAGACATGTTGTGATGGAAATGACAATAATAGGTCCACAAATGCATTTATTAGGCTTAGATCACTTAAAATGTTTTGTATTAAACTGTGCAAAACATTTCATACTCTATTTCATACTTTGTAAATACACAAACTACAAGAGTAGAATAGATTTTTCAATGCAAAACCATTTGTTTTTTACAAAACCCAAAACCAGTGAAGTTGGCACGTTGTGTAAATCGTAAATAAAAACAGAATACAATGATTTGCAAATCCTTTTCAACTTATATTCAATTGAATACACTGCAAAGACAAGATATTTAATGTTCGAACTGAGAAACTTTATTTTCTTTAACAAATAATCATCAACTTAGAATTTAATGGCAGCAACACATTGCAAAAAAGTTGGCACAGGAGCATTTTTACCACTGTGTTACATCGTCTTTCCTTTTAACAACACTCAGTAAATGTTTGGGAACTGAGGAGACCAATTTTTGAAGCTTTTTGGTGGAATTCTTTCCCATTCTTGCTTGATGTACAGCTCCAGTTGTTCAAAAGTCCGGGGTCTCTGTTGTTGTATTTTACGCTTCATTATGTGCCACACATTTTCAATGGGGGACAGGTCTGGACTACAGGCAGGCCAGTCTAGTACCCGCACTCTTTTACTACGAAGCCACGCTGTTGTAACACGTGCAGAATGTGGCTTGGCATTGTCTTGCTGAAATAAGCAGGGGCGTCCATGAAAAAGACGTTGCTTGGATGGCAATATACAGTCATGGAAAAAATTATTAGACCACCCTTGTTTTCTTCAATTTTTTGTTCATTCTAATATCTGGTACCACTAAACGTATAATACAATGAACACAACAAAAAATGCAGCTGGTCACATAATACTTTATGTCCTATTTGACATTCTTAAGCTTAATTGATTCCCAGGGTATATAAGAGGCCATTTCATGTCACAGCAGCACTGCACATGCAAAGGCCTAGAGTGGTTTCCTGCTTACATTCAAGCCGTAGCACAACTCAGAAGTTGTCAGCTCTCACATAATGCCTAAAACAAAAGAATTATGTGAAGCCACAAAGGCAGCCATCTTGGCACTGCTGGAAATTGGCATGAATGAGAGACAGGTAGCGAAAAAACTGAAGATCTCCAAGACAGCCGTTCATTACAACAACAAAAAACAAGCTGAACATGGCACTACCAAATTGCTACCTGGCCGTGGCAGGAAACGTCTTTCTACCCCACGAGATGACCGTGCACTCATCCGTTCCTGTGTCAGGAATCGTCAGACCTCCAGGGACCTTAAAAATGAGTGGGCACTGTCGAGAAATGTGACTTGTTCAGCAAGGACAGTTCGAAACCGACTTGTTGAAGCTGGTTTGAAGTCACACAGAGCACGCAAGAAGCCCTTCATCAATGAAAGGCAGAGGAAGGCCCGGTTACTCTTTGCTTGAGACCACAAGGATTGGACTGTTGATGATTGGGCTAAGGTTCTCTTCAGTGATGAATCCAATTTTGAATTGATGCCCACTCCAGCCAACTTACTGGTTAGGAGGAAGCCTGGAGAAGCTTACAACCCAGACTGTCTTGCCCCTACAGTAAAATATGGGGGTGGATCAGTCATGATCTGGGGTTGTTTCAGTCTGAGTGGAACAGGGCAAATGCAATTGTGTGAAGGCCGAATGAACCAGGTCATGTACAGGACTACCCTTGAAAACAGTCTTCTTCCATCAGCTGGAAAACTCTTTCGGCCTCGAATGACTGGATTTTCCAACAAGACAATGCCCCTTGCCACACGGCAAGGTCAGTTAAAGCCTGGATGGAGAACCACAACATTCGCACCATGCCTTGGCCTGCTCAATCACCAGATCTTAATCCAATTGAAAACCTGTGGAAAATCATCAAACTCAAAATGGAGAACCACAAGCCCAAAAACAAAAAAAAATTTGTTTGAATTTGTCCAACAGGAATGGGCTGCTGTGACAGCAGAACAATGTCAGAAGCTGGTGGAGAGCATGCCAAGACGCATGGCTGCAGTCATCAAAAACAATGGTTATGCAATCAAGTATTAACTCTTGTGTGTATCATGTGTTTAAAGCAAACAGAAAAGAAAACATGGAATGCTTAAAAGTAGTGTTTTTGGCGGTACAATGCCATAGCTATTGATGTAAGAATTTAAGTAATTTTGGTTATTATCAAGAAAACCATGGAAAATGAATAGTTCTTACTTCTTAAATTAAACTCTCATGAGCTATTTTTGTTGTTATCATTATAATTGTCCAAACAAATGTACCTTTAGTTGAGCCAGGCATTAAAATTAACAAGAAATTGAAGAAAACAAGGGTGGTCTAATAATTTTTTCCATGACTGTATGTTGCTCCAAAACCTGTATGTACCTTTCAGCATTAATGGTGCCTTCACAGATGTGTAAGTTACCCATGCCTTGGGCACTAATACACCCCCATACCATCACAGATTCTGGCTTTTGAACTTTGCGCCTATAACAGTCTGAATGGTTCTTTTCCTCTTTGGTCCGGAGGACACGACGACCACAGTTTCCAAAAACAATTTGAAATGTGGACTGGTCAGACCACAGAACACTTTTCCTCTTTGCATCAGTCCATCTTAGATGAGCTCGGGCCCAGCGAAGCCGGCGGTGTTTCTGGGTGTTGTTGATAAATGGCTTTGGCTTTGCATAGTAGAGTTTTAACTTGCACTTGCAGATGTAGACGAACTGTAGTTACTGACAGTGGTTTTCTGAAGTGTTCCTGAGCCCATGTGGTGATATCCTTTACAAAGTGATGCCGGTTTTTGATGCAGTACCACCTGAGGGATCGAAGGTCACGGGCATTCAATGTTGGTTTGGGCCTTGCTGCTTATGTGCAGTAATTTCTCCACATTCTCTGAACCTTTTGATGATATTACGGACCGTAGATGATGAAATCCCTAAATTCCTTGCAATAGCTGGTTGAGAAATGTTGTTCTTAAACTGTTGGACAATTTGCTCACGCATTTGTTCACAAAGTGGTGACCCTTGCCCCATCCTTGTTTGTGAATGACTGAGCATTTCGGGGAAGCTGCTTTTATACCCAATCATGGCACCCCCCCTGTTCCCAATTAGCCTGTTCACCTGTGGGAAGTTCCAAATAAGTGTTTGATGAGCATTCCTCAACTTTCTCAGTCTTTTTTGCCACTTGTGCCAGCTTTTTTGAAACATGTTGCAGGCATCAATTCCAAATGAGCTAATATTTGCAAAAAATAACAAAGTTTACCAGTTCAAACGATAAGTATCTTGTCTTTGCTGTGTATACAATTGAATATAGGAAAGGGATTTGGAAATCATTGTATTCTGTTTTTATTTACGATTTACACAATATGCCAACTTCACTGGTTTTGGGTTTTGTAAATGGCCCGCAAGACCACAGCAGAGAGATCACAAGCATAAAGAGAAGGGATAAAATCAGATCTGCAAAAAACAAAATGAAATTTCTACTTGATATAAAAACAATAAAAGTGACTGATGTTCAACAATGACCTGTGTCACGTCATTTCCAACACATGCTGTCTTTTCCACCACACAGTGTCATGTCCATCACAACACATATTTTTACACAAAATTCATACTAATAACACAGCTACACTAATGATGTTTGGGAGTTTTGAAAACTATGCATTAATGGTTGCAATTAATGACTAGGATTGGAAAACTCATGCATATTCGATGTAAAAACTCAATTAAAAGACTTCAGTAAGTTATAAAAAAGACCAATTGCCATCTAGATGATGAGAAAATATCATCTTTTTAATACTTAAAATAAGTACAGTTACAAATATGGGTACATCTATTGATGACATTTAATTAAATATTTTGAAAAGATGGATAATGCAAGTAGTTTTTTTGAAAAAACATTATTTTGTGGTGTGATGGAAATGACGTTTTCCTCTGAATGCTGGACTAAAACAACAAAAAATATATAATATTTATGTAGTTTTATTACAACCACCATCACTTAATGTTTGTATATATTGTGGTGAAGTAGAACAAATCAAAATATTTCTAAAAATATGTGTTGGATTTTATGAAAAATTTCACAACCAAATTTGACTGTAGTTGGAGAATTACCCATATAAAAAAAAAAAAAAAAAAAAAATATATATATATATATATATATATATATATATATATATATATATATATATATATATGTATATATATATATATATATATATAAGTAATTCACAATGCCAACTTCACACATATTTTCTAATATAATAATAATATTGATAATAATTATATAATTAGGGTCCTCGCCCAAGAGGAAGGACCTCTTCTCTCTCTAGAGAAGAGGTCCTTCCCCGAAGGGCAAGGACCCTATTGTTCCTGCTTTGTTTCTTTCTTTCTTTCTTTCTTCTTATTATTAACCTATGGGGGCAAATAAACCTTAATTTGACCCCCTAAACATGCTTGAAAACTCACCAAAACGGGCACACACCTCCGGTATGCCAAAAAATTTAATAAAATGAAAAAATTAACCCCAAACATGCAAAAACGTGCTCTCTAGCGCCACGTATAGGCAAAAAACACTAAAATGACTGTAACTTCGACTAGGAATGTAGTAGAGAGATGAAACCAACATCAAAATGTTCGTCTCATCAAGACCCATAAATCTTGTGCTGACACGCCTGACCTAACTCAAACAGGAAGTCTGCAATTTGCCCTTCAAAGTAAAATTTAGAGTAAAAATAGGCCCGACGGGAAAATTATCTTGTCCGATACCGTAAATGATAGGCTATCAGGTTGAAATGCGCAGAGATGAGAGAGGAGACATTGATGTACAAAAAGTTATGAAGGGATTTGTTGTTTCTCAAACGGTTTCCGAATGACAAGCCCTCAAAGTTTGTGAACCCCAGAGACGCTCTTCCTGCCTCCCCTATCAAATGAATAGGAGAGGAAATCTCAGAATCGGATATCCTGTGACAGTTGGGCCTCTACAGAGAAAACTATAACTTGTATGGATGTAAAAATGACACGGTTGGATTCCTGACAAAATTTCACATAAAAAGGTCATATTTTTAGAGAGATTGAGTCAAAATTGTGGCCGCTATGAGGAGTTGTTTTACAACAGAGCGCAGGTCTCTCACTGAGCAGGCAAAAGTGACTCTGCCTTGATCTTCACAGCTGATGATGTCACACACTGATTAACAGGTTCACCTCAGCTGGACTGTGACACAGAAAAACTAAAGCAGGGTCTATCTGTGATCAAACTGAACCCCAAAAATACCAAAACGCCCCCTTCAAGACCCACAAATCATGGGTCTTGACGGGTCAAGACTCACAAATCACCAAAAAATAACCAATATGAGAAGAGGTACTTGTCCGAAGGGCAAGGACCCTTCAAGATCCACAAATCTAATACAATGATAAAATAACCCCAAACATGCCAAAATGTGCTGTCTAGCGCCCCCTATGTTCAAACACCACTAACATGGCTGTAACTTCCTCTAGGAATGTAGTAGAGAGATGAAACCAACATCAAAATGTTCATTTCACCAAGACCCACAAATGTCATGCTGACACCCCTGACCCCTGAAGTGATGAAACCCTCAACATGGAGGTCAACGGGCCATGGGGGACCTGCGAGACAGCGAGGACCCGACCAATGCTGCTTGCAGCTTTAATTATAATAATAATTATAATTATTATTGTTATTATTACTTAATCGTAGTAAAATGAATAATAACGATGGCAACATCAGCCACAATAATAATGAAATCAAATGAAACTCTAATATGGATGCTTATACGAACAAAGATTTAAAAAATAGATAATAAGTAGAACAACAGTAATATTAATAATTTGTTATATAAGGGAGCAAAGTCATTTAACACTAGCAGCTGCAGTATAATGATAGTAACTGTAAATGTAAATATATCAGTAAATAAAACAAAAAGAAAGTATAAAAGAGTAATAAAAATAAACGTAGGATGGAGTATTAACAAGCAGGGGAGGAACAATGACAGCATTAGCGGCAGGTGATATGATTGTAGGGACAGGGAGGTGGTGTCATTGGTGTGGCTGTGGTTGTACGGAGAGAAGCTGTAAAGGGGTCAATAAATAAAGTACAGTAAAATATGGATAGAATGATGCAAAAGAATGAAGGATAGATGAATGAAAAGGAGGAAAAGTGAAAAGTATGTAGATGGTGAAATAATAATAATGATAATAATAATAATAATAATAATTAATTACAATAATATAAGAAGGGGATCAAGAAAATAAATGAGTAAGTCTGATGATTAAGTAATAATGGTAATATAGTAATGGTAATAGTAGTAACAACAACAGTATTATTATTATTATTATCATTATTATTATTATTATTTTTATATTTTTGTTTTTGTGTGCTGTGAGAATATTCAATGCAACTATTTCCGGCACAGGCACATTTACGTGCGCTCGCACACACAAACCAGACATCTTATATTAATCATGGTGACATGCGTATTAAACTTTAAATATGTTTATACTCAGCTGTGTTGGAATAAAACTAAAAAAAGTCATCTGCTTTCAATATTACGCTATTTACTGTCACTTTACGCTGCACAAAATACGAGCATAAATGCGTTCACTCCACATGTTTCTGGTGCTAGACCGGAGTGAAGAGATCCATCCAATATGGCGGCGACGACCGATGCGGTCCAGGCCGCAATAAGGCGTCTACGTATATAATGTCTATGGCTCTAAGTGTAATGTTACCTGATGCAGACTTGTGGTTAGTGGAACAGAAGCAGACAACACGTGAATCCGGTTGACTCGGAGCTTTACTGAAACATGTCAACGTCTCCATGCCAGTGAACATTCCCCTAACCCTCTAAACCCTGCACCTAAATGGTATCTCGTATTGTCAAGTTGTCTATATGAACTGTCCATTGGCTTATTTCCATGACTGTAACTGTTCAAAAGATGAAATACAATCATACTACTAAAATAATGTCTGTCTGTGTTTACGGGTAACTAAGGCTTCTCAGTAACAATAACACAAAGAAGTTGTTTAACACTATCCCATGAACACATTAACATGAATTGAAAGTATATCATTAACAACATGAATTGAAAGTACATCATTCACATTTTTTTTTTTTTTTTTACTTTGAAGGTGGGGTAGACTGCCCAATCCTTCAGCTGAGTGAGGGGTGTATTCTGCCCCTTGTGCCACTCAGACAGCCAAGGAGTACCTGCTAACAAGTAACAAAGTCCGTCAGGTACCCTGGCACTGTTCTCTCTCTTGCTGGGTATCTTCTTGGCCCCTGGCTGCTTGGCTGCACAGCAGTAGGTCCAGCAGACCTGGGGACTGCTGTGGGTGGCTCTGCTGCAGTTGGGTCATGTGGGGTCTCAGCTGGGTCTCCTGATGCTTCAGGAGCCACAGGTGTGTTTGTGAGATGGTGTCGATTGCGGCAGAGTATCCCGGTAGGAGTTTCAATCAGGTAAGATCTTGCTGTTTTAGCTGGTTTCAACACTGTTCCTCTCTCTTTTGCGTCTGACACCCAGACATGATCTCCGGCACGGAGCTGAGGCAGAGGGTAAGTATTGTGTCGTCTGTTGTAGTTCAGTTGTTGTTTTCTTTTGTATCCTTCCCCTTCCCATCTCAGTTGCTCCAGGTCAGTCCACCCTGGTTGGAGTGAGGATGGAATGGTAGGGAGAGTTGTTCGGATGCGTCTACCCATGAGTAGTTCCGCTGGGCTGTGCCCGTTGGAGAGGGGGGTCGCTCGATAAGCCATAAGGGCCAAGTACGGGTCGGGCTCTTTCTGGAGCAGTTTTTTAACTGTTCTGACTGCGCGTTCAGCCTCCCCATTGCTCTGGGGAAACCTCGACAGTTTAGCCACTTCCACATATCCTGAAAAATAGTCAACCACTAAGAGGTACTGATGGTTATTCCACTCGAACAGGTCTGTATCATGAATCAGTTGCTCTTTGTGGTGACTTCTCTCTCGTGCACAGGTGTCACACGATTCCAAAAGGTTCTTGAGCTGAGTGCTTAGTCCTGGCCACCAGACGGCCTGGCTCTCTCACGACACTTGACTATGCCGAGATGGCCCTCATGCAGTTTCTCCAGAATTTCAGGTTGCAGTGTTTTGGGTATGACCAGTCTTTTATTTCTGAGTAACAGGCCTTTTTCCACAGTTAACTCTCCAGCGAAGGGCGCATACTGGTGGCATCTTCCATCCAGTGTAAACTTGTCAGGCCAACCTTTGTGACAGTATTGCTTTACCTGTCTCAGTATTTCGTCTCTGTCCTGATGTTCTTTTATTACCCGCAACCTCTTCTCAGTGGCAGGTAAGCTATCCATCACCACGTTGACGTACAAGTTCAGCTCTGTCTCACGTTTAGTGTCTTTCATTTCTTTTTGAGGTGCTCTCGACAGGATGTTTGCTGTGGCCATGTTTTTCCCGGGTACATGAGAGATTGTGTATCTGTACCGCATTAGTCTCATTCATAGTCTTTGTATTCTTGGAGGTAGTTCATCTAAATCTTTTGACCCTAACAGGGGAACAAGTGGTTTGTGGTCGGTTTCAATATGGAAGTCTATGCCTACCAGAAAGTCAGAGAAGCGTTTGCATGCCCATGTCGTGGCTAACGCCTCCTTTTCGATCTGGGCGTATCTTCTTTCTGTGTCGCTTAGGGCGCGTGAAGCGTAGGCCACTGGTTTCAGTTGGTCATCCTCTTGCTGCTGTAGCAGGACTGCTCCCAGTGCATGAATCCGCAGACACGACTGTATGTGCTTGTGTGTTGTATAGTGCTATAACCGATGTGGTGCTCAACTCACTTTTAATTTTGTCAAAAGCCTGCTGCTGGGTGTGTCCCCATGTCCATGTGTTTCTCTCCCTCAGAAGGTCTCGCACTGGCTGTGTCTTTGCTGCTAACTGAGGTATGTATTTCCCAAGGTGATTTGCCATGCCTAGGAAACGTCTCACCCCGCTGACATCTCTCGGCTTCTCCATGGCAGTCACAGCTTTGATCTTATTTGGGTCTGCTCGAACTCCCTCAGCGTCAATGATTTGGCCTAGGAACTTAACCGAGTCCCTGGAGATCTCACATTTTTCTGCTTTAAGTGTGACCCCATTCTCCTCAAGTCTCTTCAGCACCTTCCAGAGGCGTACGTCGTGGCATTCCTGTGTCTCTGCATACACCAGAACATCATCCATCTGACATACTACGCCCTCCAAGCCTTCCAGAATGCGAACATCCTGCGCTGGTAGTGCTCTGGCGCGGATGAAATGCCAAAACACAGGCAGTTATAACAGTACCGCCCGAAGGGCGTAATGAATGTGGTCAGAAGCCGTGAGTCTTCGGACAGGGGGATCTGCCAAAATCCTGAGTTGGCGTCCATTTTTGAAAATACTTTGGCTCCCTCTAACTGACCTAAGGTGTGTTCTACCGAAGGTAGCATGTGCTTTTCTCTCTGCACGGACTGGTTCAGCTTCGTCAGGTCTGCACATATGCGGACCTCATTGTTCGCCTTCGGGACTGGAACCATACCAGCACACCAGTCGGTAGGTTGTTCCACTCTGGAAATGACGCCTAGGTCTTCCATGCGCTTCAGCTCTCTTTTGACTTTAGACATGAGTGGGAGTGGTATGCGTCTTGGTGTTGAGAGGGAGTATGGTTTTGTGTCTGGCTTGAGCTCAATTTTGTATTCCCCTTCCATTCTACCCAGGCCGCTGAATAATTGTGGGAACTGCTCAGTAACAGATTTTGGGCAGAGCGTGGCGTCAATTCTGGCCACAAGTCCTAGTGCTACACTTGCAGTGCGGCCAAGAAGTCCTGACTTCAATCCTGACACAACATACACATCTTGTAGGCTAATGTTGTTTTGGCGGCTTCCTGTCAGTGTGGCGTTGAATTTCCCCTTAACCGAGAAGCGGTTCTGTGACGAACTGTGACGTCTGCTCCCGTGTCTATTTTTAGCTGTGCTATGGTCATTGATTTTTATTTCCGTGATCCATTCATTTTCTGAGTTTTCAGAGTTGACTAAGCCTAAATATGCTGTGTCCTCTTCACTGGTTGCATTGTCAGGCACAGTCTCTATTTCACTCACCGCTCTGCTTTTGCATACCCTTGCGAAGTGCCCTCTCTTGTGACAATTGTTGCAATTTTCTTCCCGAGCTGGGCACTGTTGTTTGCTATGGGCAGGCACTCTCCCGCATCGGTAACATGCATTGTTCTCCGTTGCAAACTGTTGTTTTGGAGGAATGGGTTTGTTTTTAAACTGCGTGAGTTGTCTGTCTTGGTTTTTCAGGTATGGTTTCTGATAGAACCGGACACTGTCTATGTTTGCACCATTCTCAGCTTTGAAGTTTGTTTTCATAAGCTCCCGCTGTTTTTTGACTTGCTCACTTTGCCAGCCCGCGTCATTGCTCTTTCTAGCGTTAGCTCAGCATCTATCTGCAGTTGCTCGGATAGCTTTTTGTCTCGCAGCCCCACAACGAGTCTGTCCCTAATCATGTCATCGTGTAAGGCACCGTAGCCACAGTGTTCTGCTAAACAGTAAAGTGCAGTGATAAAGTTATCCACTGTCTCCCCGCTTTCTTGGTGTCTTTGGTTGAACTTTGCACGCTCGAATATGACATTCCTTCTCACTACGAAGTGTTGTTCAAGTCGGTTAATTACCTCAGTATAATTTCCCTGATCTTCCTCTGTTAGAGCGAGGGACGTTATGACGTCCTCGATGTCCTCTCCCATAGTGTAAATAACAGTAACTAGTGCCGACCAGGATTACCGCTCCTGAAACAGCGTCAATTCCGCTCCCAGCTACGCTGCGAACAGGTGTAGAGGAGGTAAGCGAAACACTCAAAACACACACACAAGTGCAGCAAAACCAGATAAAAACGCATTACCTGGCCAAGAAAGACAAGATCTCACAAGGATCTTTGGTTAAGTTCACCGGCTTCAGTAGAGACAGCAGCCACACATGCCACATTGCATGGGAACAGGAAAAGGGGGAGAGGCAATTAACACACCTGTACTTATGGGTTCAGGTGTGCCAGACCCATGCTTGCCACTGTGGCACACCTCCTACAGTGCCCACAGTGGCCTGAAGGAAAACAACCTCCTTTCCTGTCACACTTTGCTGCTGGGAAGGTGGAGGGATCAGGTGGTGCCCGGTCTACCTGAAGGTCTTGAGCGGGAGAGGAAGGGTTTGAAGGTATTGGGGGTGTTCTGGGGTACAGAGTGTTTTCAGAAGAAAAACTGGGAGGGAGTAAAGGAGAAAGTGTGTGGAAAAAGAAAGCGTGTAAATGGAAATGGTTGCTTCCCCATTTGTCATATAGGGGGAGGGTCCGGGTTGCCAATAATTTAGCTGCCTCGA
>JAZDUH010000326.1:407500-420000 GCA_036419115.1 Scarus forsteni | reverse complement strand
TAAGCTGATTTTTACATTGCAATGTGGTTTTTACTCATTTTTTAAGTGGTAAAAAGTATTGGTTGGGGTCAAATTTTTGTAAATATTACTCTGCTGTGATATATTTAGTTATTTTGGGGCAAAATATCCATCTATGTACAATACCAGAGGCATGAATCAATTTTTGGCAAGCAAAATAAGCTGATTTTTACATTATAATGTGGTTTTACTCATTTTTTTAGTGGTAAAAAGTATTGGTTGGGGTCAAATTTTTGTAAATATTACTCTGCTGTGACATATTTAGTTATTTTGGGGCAAAATATCCATCTATGTACAATACCAGAGGCATGAATCAATTTTTGGCAAGCAAAATAAGCTGATTTTTACATTGCAATGTGGTTTTTACTCATTTTTTAAGTGGTAAAAAGTATTGGTTGGGGTCAAATTTTTGTAAATATTACTCTGCTGTGATATATTTAGTTATTTTGGGGCAAAATATCCATCTATGTACAATACCAGAGGCATGAATCAATTTTTGGCAAGCAAAATAAGCTGATTTTTACATTGCAATGTGGTTTTTACTCATTTTTAAGTGGTAAAAAGTATTGGTTGGGGTCAAATTTTTGTAAATATTACTCTGCTGTGACATATTTAGTTATTTTGGGGCAAAATATCCATCTATGTACAATACCAGAGGCATGAATCAATTTTGGCAAGCAAAATAAGCTGATTTTTACATTGCAATGTGGTTTTTACTCATTTTTAAGTGGTAAAAAGTATTGGTTGGGGTCAAATTTTTGTAAATATTACTCTGCTGTGATATATTTAGTTATTTTGGGGCAAAATATCCATCTATGTACAATACCAGAGGCATGAATCAATTTTTGGCAAGCAAAATAAGCTGATATTTACATTGCAATGTGGTTTTTACTCATTTTTAAGTGGTAAAAAGTATTGGTTGGGGTCAATTTTTGTAAATATTACTCTGCTGTGATATATTTAGTTATTTTGGGGCAAAATATCCATCTATGTACAATACCAGAGGCATGAATCAATTTTTGGCAAGCAAAATAAGCTGATTTTTACATTGCAATGTGGTTTTTACTCATTTTTAAGTGGTAAAAAGTATTGGTTGGGGTCAATTTTTGTAAATATTACTCTGCTGTGATATATTTAGTTATTTTGGGGCAAAATATCCATCTATGTACAATACCAGAGTCATGAATCAATTTTTGGCAAGCAAAATAAGCTGATTTTTACATTGCAATGTGGTTTTTACTCATTTTTAAGTGGTAAAAAGTATTGGTTGGGGGTCAAATTTTTTGTAAATATTACTCTGCTGTGATATATTTAGTTATTTTGGGGCAAAATATCCATCTATGTACAATACCAGAGGCATGAATCAATTTTTGGCAAGCAAAATAAGCTGATTTTTTACATTGCAATGTGGTTTTTACTCATTTTTTAAGTGGTAAAAAGTATTGGTTGGGGTCAAATTTTTGTAAATATTACTCTGCTGTGATATATTTAGTTATTTTGGGGCAAAATATCCATCTATGTACAATACCAGAGGCATGAATCAATTTTTGGCAAGCAAAATAAGCTGATTTTTACATTGCAATGTGGTTTTTACTCATTTTTTTAGTGGTAAAAAGGGTCCGCCATATTAAGGGCTGTCCCATTCCACGGAGTGCGGAGGGGGAGTGGACCGTTCAGCCCTTAAACAGCGAGTCTGCATCGATGCAGGCTTCCATCGACTTTGGCAGGAAGTGCAACGTCTAAACGGGAGAGGAAACAACATGAATGTAAGTGCCCAGGTGTCAATATGTTCCCCACACCTTAGTCACACTGAAAGAAAATCACATAAAGCGTGGTTTTAAAGTTTAAACGAAACAAACAAATCATAGATGCTGACGTTTGATATGATTGTGCAGCCCTGGCGCCAAAAAATGTGAGCACAATTGGCAATATTTATTCATTTCTTTGATTGGAATTGTCAGATGGTAATCGGATTGAAAGACATGTGGAATGACTTAAATTATTTGAATTAGGCTATAACGTAGCTCCTGTCCTAGCGGGTCATAATCTTTACCACAGTGTAACAGCCACACACGGGGCGTCTTTCTGTTGCCATGGCCACGAAGTTTTCCTTTTCCGGTGAAGTGAAGAGAGCCTCCCATTCCTGCCCGTCTTTTTTGCATACCCTCCCCCTTCAGTGGAAGTGCCCTCCATATCTACGAGTGTGACTCAAATTTGGGGTGACACTCGTTAATGAAGGGGTAGTGTGTAGGGGGCGGTTTGGGATTGGGCTTTAGACTGTAAAAAACATGGACGCCATGATGCTAGGCTAAAATTGAAGCCGCCGCAAAAACTGCCCCCCCCTGGTGACTGGCTGCAGTATAGGTCAAATCTCCGTCTCCCCCATTCATGTGAACGGGCCGTAGCGAAACTTCAAAAAATTAATACACCTCGTAGAAATATTTCTCCCATCCGTATACTGTGGTGATATGAAAGTATTATTGGGCTGTGTGTTTTCCAAGTCCTCTGTTTTCTGAAAAGTTTCTTTTTTATAAGTTATTAGAGTTTAAAAATAACCGCGGTTTACGGCAGTTTCACAATGATTGTGTACGGCGTATGCTGCGGAGTGTTGCGACCGTTTACGACAGCTGCGTCCGGATTATGGCCCAATTTCTCTACTGGCTGCACAATGGCGGCGCCCTGACGGGGGATATTCTGGCTTCAAATCCATTACATGGTGAAAGGTGGAGCCACGCTATCCAGTTCTTATAATACATCCATGGGTAGAAGGAGGCGCACAACTCTTGAGACGATCATGATGATGAGAAAGAGTGTCACAATACCGATTTGACCCACGAGATTGACCGGACGACGCGCTATGAGACTTACATGTTCTCGTGGCCCATAATCATCTACCTGTGTGATATATTGGAGCCGTTTATTCCCCGTGTGACACGCAGGAGCGGTGCACAAACTGTCCCGCTGTCGTTTTGCATCGCCCTGCTATATAAACTTCACGTCTATAGCCCCTTTCATACATTCAAATGCACCACAAAGTGCTTGATAAATAAAAGGAATGTAATTCTTATGTGAAACAGCACAATCAGGTCCTTCATGTCATTCCTGCTCTTTATTCGTGTGTTTGAGGGTTTTTTTTCTTGCTGATTTTTAAATTGTTAATTTGGGTCAGAAATCAGATCGGTGTGTTTTTATGTTTTCATTGAGGCGACGACTTAAATTTTAAATGTAGCTGATATGACATGAAACAGACCAACCTACCAGACACAGTTATGTTTTTGTAGTTTTATTTTCTGCTCCCACGACCTCCTCACTACAGAGGGATTACATCTGAGGATGATTATTGTCAGACATGCAACACACGTTCATAGTATTTTGCTTCATGAGATTCATTAGTGTGATCAGTGTCAGATTTAGCCAATGATGAGTAATTCGCGCGTTTTCACAGTCCGCCACGCATTTTGTCTGTGATTGACAGCTGCTCGGTGTTTCTTTTCTCCATTATTCTGGCTTTTTCATCCTCATATTTTAACTCTATCAGACGCCGCTCTTCACATGTGTATTATAAACCTCTGTCACTGCATTACAGGCAGGTGTTGTGCCAAAATGTGATTTCTGCCAGAAACTGATTTCCGGTCCACGGGAGCGCGCACAGCCGTCAGAGTTGAAAAGCGCATCTTCTGTGGCTCTGCAGCAGGCTTCATCGGACTCAAAGAACCAGTTTGTTTATGAATATCTGACGATGTTTATTTGTGTTTGCGTTTGATAGCCTCCTGTACGTCTACTTGCCTTATATCGCTGTTCAATGACTAGTTAGTGACTTTAATCAGGCGTGTATTTGCGCGAATAAAGATATGTGTCACTGACGAACCTTATGTTTTTTTCTCTGCATCAAAAATACAGTAGATCCCTCAACAGAGTAATTGACCCCAAACAGTGATTTGCACAGTTTAAAAAATGAGTAAAGGGACATTACAATGTAAAAATCAGCTTATTTTGCTTGCCAAAAATTGATTCATGCCTCTGATATTGTACACAGATGGATGTTTTGCCCCAAAATAAGTAAATATAACACAGCAGAGTAATATTTACAAGATTTGATCCCAATAAGTACTATTTTCCACTTAAAAAATCAATTTAAGGACATAACAACGTAAAAATCAGCTTACTTTGCTTGCCAAAAATTGATTCATGCCTCTGGTATTGTACATAGATGGATATTTTGCCCCAAAATAACTAAATATATCACAGCAGAGTAATATTTACAAGATTTGACCCCAATAAGTACTTTTTTCCACTTAAAAAATCAATTAAAGTACTTTACAATGTAAAAATCAGCTCATTTTGCTTGCCAAAAATTGATTCATGCCACTGATATTGTATATAGATGGATGTTTTGCCCCAAAATAACTAAATATATCGCAGCAGAGTAATATTTACAAGATTTGACCCCAACCAGTATTTTTTACCAACTAAAAAATCAATTAAAGTACTTTACAATGTAAAAATCAGCTCATTTTGCTTGCCAAAAATTGATTCATGCCTCTGGTATTGTATATAGATGGATAATTTGCATCAAAATAAGTAAATATATCACAGCAGAGTAATATTTTCAAGATTTGACCCCAATAAGTACTTTTTTCCACTTAAAAAATCAATTAAAGTACTTTACAATGTAAAAATCAGCTCATTTTGCTTGCCAAAAATTGATTCATGCCTCTGGTATTATATATAGATGGATAATTTGCATCAAAATAAGTAAATATATCACAGCAGAGTAATATTTTCAAGATTTGACCCCAACCAGTACTTTTTACCACTCAAAAAATCAATTTAAGGACATAACAATGTAAAAATCAGCTCATTTTGTTTGCCAAAAATTGATTCATGCCACTGATATTGTATATAGATGGATATTTTGACCCAAAATGACTAAATATAACACAGCAGAGTAATAATTACGAAAAATTTGACTCCAATAAGTACTTTTTACCAACTAAAAAATCAATTTAAGGACATAACAATGTAAAAATCAGCTCATTTTGTTTGCCAAAAATTGATTCATGCCTCTGGTATTGTACATAGATGGATATTTTGACCCAAAATGACTAAATATAACACAGCAGAGTAATAATTACGAAAATTTGACTCCAATAAGTACTTTTTACCAACTAAAAAAAATGAGTAAAACCACATTATAATGTAAAAATCAGCTCATTTTACTTGCCAAAATCTGATTCATGCCTCTGATATTGTACACAGATGGATATTTTGCCCGTAAATGACTATATTTAACACAGCAGACTAACATTTACAAAAAATTGACCCCAACCAGTACTTTTTACCAATTAAAAAATGAGTAAAACCACATTATAATGTAAAAATCAGCTTATTTTGCTTGCCAAAAACTGATTCATGCCTCTGGTATTGTATATAGATGCTTATTTTGCATCAAAATAACTAAATATAACACAGCAGAGTAACATTTACAAGATTTGACCCCAACCAGTGCATTTTACCACTTAAAAAATGAGTAAAACCAAATTATAATGTAAAAATCAGCTCATTTTGTTTGCCAAAAATTGATTCATGACTCCCTTTACTCATTTTTTATTATATCAGTGGCATGAATCAATTTTTGGCAAACAAAAAGAGCTGATTTTTATATCATAAATTGATTTTTTAAGTGGTAAATAGTACTTGTTGGGGTCTAACCTTGTAAATGTTACATTTTGATCTGTGTCTAATACCAGATGCATGAATCAATTTTTGGCAAGCAAATTTGATTTTTAAGTAAAGTACTGATTACTCTGCTTTGATATATTTACTTATTTTGGGGCAAAAGATCCATCTGTGTACAATATCAGAGGCATGAATCAATTTTTGGCAAGCAAAATAAGCTGATTTTAACATTGTAATGTCCCTTTACTCAGTTTGTAAACTGTGCAAATCACTGTTTGGGGTCAATTACTCTGTTGAGGGATCTACTGTATTTTTGATGCAGAACAAAAAATATCTTTATTCGCAAATACACGCCTGATTAAAGTCACTAACTAGTCATTGAACAGCATATCTATCAAACGCAAACACAAATAAACATCGTCAGATATTCATAAACAAACTGGTTCTTTGAGTCCGATGAAGCCTGCTGCAGAGCCAGAGAAGATGCACTTTTCAACTCTGACGGCTGTGCGCGCTCCCGTGGACCGGAAATCAGTTTCTGGCAGAAATCACATTTTGGCACAACACCGGTCGTCTCACAGCTGAAATCCAAGCCATCCGGAGCTCCTTCGTTAGCTCGGCGATCCGAAGTCCCCGTTTTTCACATTGAAAAAGAGAAAAATCTCAGACCATCAGTTGTTTTTCCATGTCGATCGTGAGACCGTCTGTGGCAAAGGATGACACAACAAGTCTGGACCATTGTTAATCGATGAGAGCGTCACGCAATGCAAAAAGAGTAACCAGAGTACCAGTAAACAGATTTTCAACTTTTCCAATTGCCCGCTGAACCCACAATGCATCGCGGTTTCCGCACTTCCGCTACGTCACCCAAAGGGTGTCAAGATTTATTTATTCAGTAAGATTTATTTATGTCGAGGTCTCGACATAAATAAGTCGTTATCACGGGATAACGACAAAAATAAGTCGAGATCTCGAGAAAACAAGCTTCGTTATCCCGAGATAACGACATAAATAACTCGAGATCTCGGGAAAACGACTGAAATTAAGTCGTTATCACGAGAAAACGGTGCTAAAAAACGTGAAAAAACGCTGGCCTTTTAGGGCTTCTGTAGTTAATCATAATTTATAGGATCACTCATTATTTACTGTCCGTATTGAGTCCATGTTTGGTCATAACCTCAGCCCCAAACCAACTTTTTAATTAAATAAGCAAAGTCAAATCTGTATCAGCAGTTAATATTGCTTGTGTGCAGTCAAACCTGGTTAACTGAGGTCGGATAAAGAAGACACATTTAATCACACACGCGCAGACGCGCTGGTGTATCAGTGTAAAGTGTGACCCTGTTAACTGATGACTCTCGGCTGTTAATCACGGCTACCGTCGGCTGAAATTCACTAGTTAGCATGGTCGCTATTAACTCCGAAACACCGGTTGCTCTGTAACGGTCGAAACTTGACAGAAGTTGCCTCGATTGTGTAGTATTGTTTTTGACAGCTGTCCACAGGACAACCGTACATTTTGATACTGCTAACAGGTTGAATTTAGTGTTTAAAAATGCTAACTCGTCTGAATGAATGGAGCTAAACGCTGCTTCTGCGGTCAAGATGCGTGCGCAGCTTTATGATGACGAAGACTGATAATCCCTCTATAGCCGCATGTCATCATTCAACCGCTGGCTATCGAGGTGGTGTCCAGCAAATGATGTGGGCTTCATTGACAATTGGTCAACCTTCTGGAGAAAACCTGGCCTGATAGGAAGAGATGGCATCCATCCTACTCTGGCTAGTGCATCTCTCCTATCAAAAAACATGGCAGAGTCACACTTATGACCTCTCAGAGATGAGACCATGTTGCAGAGCTGCAGTCCTCCACGCTCCTCTGCGCTTGCTCTAGGACAGTTTTCCTGCCATTACTGTTATGACAGCTGTGTTCATCACTTAGATAACTGCTATGGCTATTGTAATAGTGATAAACATTATTCCATAGAGACTGTGTCAGTTCCCCGACCCAAAGCTCACATAGATATTAACACAAAAACAAATAAAAGAGGTGTCAACCATAGAAATCTGATTAAAATAAAACCTTCAAATGTAGTGGCTTTAAAACATCAGAGAATCAGATGTGGTCTCTTAAATATTAGATCACTGAGGTCCAAATCTTTACTGGTGAATGACCTTATATCAGAAAATCAGAAAATCAGATTGATTTATTCTGTCTAACTGAGACATGGCTACGTGAAGAGGAATATGTCAGTTTAAATGAGTCCACTCCCCCCAGTCATTCAAATATTCATATACCACGCGATACAGGCCGTGGTGGTGGTGTAGCAGCTATTTATCATTCCTGTCTCCAAATCAATCACAGACCAAAGGCTAAATATACTTCTTTTGAAAGCCTTACTCTAAATTTATCTCATACTGATTCAAAAACCGGCCAGACAGTCCTATTTGTGATAATTTACCGTCCTCCAGGCCCATACTCTGAATTCTTATCAGAATTCTCTGAATTCATATCAAACTTGGTCCTTAGCTCTGATAAAATAATCATTGTAGGTGATTTTAATATCCATGTGGACAAAGAGAGAGATAGTCTTAACTCAGCTTTTATGTCATTAATAGACTCAGTTGGCTTTATTCAGTCTGTTAATGAAGCTACCCATCATTTCAATCACACTCTTGATTTGGTTTTAGCATATGGCCTTGATATTAATGAACTGAAAGTTTTTCCTGAAAATCCATTTTTATCCGACCACTTCTTAGTAACTTTTAGCATCCTCCTGGAAGATTCTGTATTTTGCAGCAAAACTGTGAGCAGTAGAAATCTGTCCAGTGGTGCCGTGGCTAAATTCAAAGAAGTCATTCCTACTGCCTTAAGCTCAATAAATTGGCCAACTGATAACTGTGATATTAGTTTTAGCCCGACTCAGCTGGATCAGCTTGTTGATGACTTGGCCAGTCTACTAAGATCCACTTTGGACTCAATTGCCCCACTGAGACTAAAAAGTATTAAACGTCAGAGGACAGCCCCTTGGTTTAACTCAGAAACTCGTACTCTTAAACAAACAACCCGTAAATTAGAGAGAATGTGGCGCTCTGATAAAAGGGAAGAGTCACGTATACTTTGGCGAGAGAGTCATAACTACATGACAGCCTTAAAACATGCTCGAGCTGCCCACTACTCCTCACTTATTGAATAAAATAGAAACAACCCTAGATATCTCTTCAGCACTGTAGCCAGCCTGACACAGAGTCAGAGCTCTATTGAACCTGTGATTCCTCTAGCCCTAAGCTGTGAGGACTTTATGAACTTTTTCAATGATGAAATTCTGAAAATTAGAGATAAAATTAGCAACTCTTCATCTCCAGCTGAACCTGTCGTACCTCTAAATGTAGTAGTAGTTAGACCTGAGTTACACAGTTTCTCTACGATTAGCCTTCAGGAGCTAAATTCTCTCGTCTCCTCCTCTAAATCATCAACCTGCCTTTTAGACCCAATTCCAACTAAACTGTTCAAGGAGGTCTTCCCTCTAGTTTGTCCATTGTTGCTGGAGACAGTAAATATATCTCTATCAACAGGCTACGTACCACAGTCTTTTAAAACAGCAGTAATCAAACCCCTCCTTAAAAAAACTAACCTCGATTCAGGAACATTAGCTAACTACAGACCTATTTCTAACCTTCCATTTGCCTCAAAGATCCTGGAGAAAGTAGTAGCTGATCAGCTAGGTGACTTCCTTCAAGACAATAGCCTGCTAGAGGACTTTCAGTCAGGATTTAGAGCTCATCACAGCACAGAGACTGCTCTAGTTAAAGTAACCAATGATCTACTTTCAGCTTCAGATGAAGGACTGCTCTCTGTTCTTGTTTTGTTAGATCTTAGTGCTGCTTTCGACACCATTGATCATGATGTTCTTATACAGAGATTGGAGATGTTACTTGGGATTACAGGGACTGCCTTAAATTGGTTTAAGTCCTACTTATCTAATAGATATCAGTTTGTACACGTGAACAACAAGTCCTCTGTGTACACTAAAGTAAGTTACGGGGTTCCTCAAGGTTTGGTGCTAGGTCCAATTCTCTTCTCTATATATATGCTTCCCCTTGGTGATATCATGAGGAAATACTCTGTTAATTTTCACTGCTACGCTGATGATACACAGCTTTATGTATCACTGAAGCCAGGGGAGACAAACCAGTTAGACAAACTAGATGCCTGTTTAAAGGACTTCAGAACCTGGATGGCCAGAAATTTTCTTCTTCTTAACTCAGACAAGACAGAGATTACTGTGCTGGGCCCTCGACACCTCAGAGAATCCTTTTCTAGTGATTTAACTGCCATAGATGGCATTAGTCTGGCACCAAGCACAACTGTTAGAAATCTAGGAGTGCTATTTGATCAGGATTTATCCTTTAACTCCCACATAAAGCAAATTTCAAAAACAGCCCTTTTTCATCTTCGTAGTATCGCTAAAATCAGGCCTATCCTGTCCCAGAGCGATGCTGAAAAGCTAGTCCATGCTTTTGTTACCTCTAGACTGGACTATTGTAATTCTCTGCTTTCAGGCTGTCCCAGCAAGTCGCTTAAGACGCTTCAGCTGGTCCAAAATGCTGCAGCACGTGTGCTAACTGGGAGAAGAGACCACATTACTCCTGTTTTAGCTTCTCTGTATTGGCTTCCCATTAAATATAGAATAGAATTCAAGATTCTTCTCCTCACCTATAAAGCTCTCAGTGGACAGGCACCAGTCTATCTTAACGAGCTTGTAGTGCCGTACAACCCCTCTAGAACATTACGCTCCCAAAATGCCGGCCTTCTTGTGGTACCATCTCCAAAAGTAGTATGGGAGGTAGAGCCTTCAGTTATCAGGCTCCTCTTCTCTGGAACAATTTACCAACCACAGTTTGGGAGTCTGACACTCTCTCTACCTTTAAGGTTAGACTTAAAACTTTCCTCTTTGATAAAGCTTTCGGTTAGGGACCAGCTCATAGTTTATAAATAAATAAATAAATTAGTTCATAAATTAGACTCATAGTTTAGATGAAACAGGCCTAGACTGCCGGGGGGGGGGGGATCCTGGCACAATGGGCTCTCTCTCTCTCTCTCTCTCTCTCTCTCTCTCTCTCTCTCTCCCTCTCAGCATCTGCTTTTGCCCCGTTTGTTTGCTCCTGTACTCGTCTCTGGCTCTTGTCTTGTAGGTGGCCTGGGATCCTTGGTGGAGACTGCCTGCTGCTGTGGAGTCATGAAGCCTCAAAACTACAGTTATAAACATGACACGTAGTTGGCCATTTTATTAGGAACACTCAGTTCCCATTATCATTATAGCTATTCATGCAGTTAATAGCATGATCTCCATATCCATGATCGTTACACCTACATTATCTATTTTTTATTACCACATAGTCATGAAGTCCCTCTTGAAAATGGGATGTCACATCTCAAGAGGCCTTTAACACATTTATATTTAATGGAGACAAATATGGTTGGGATGACCTTGTGGTCTGGGAACCCATGAGTTCGTCACTACCATAAATTCTTATTTTTAGTAAGAATATCATTTATTATACTTCTATAAAATGATCACCACAACCATTCAGACGTGAGGACCCTCTTGAAAATGAGATGTAGCATCTCAAGAGGCTACCCTCTATAAATCAGACGACAGGTTGATGGTACATGAACCTGTCCCTAACTTTAGTTATTATTCTAGTCCACTTGTCTCCTCTTACCTCCCTTCTTTTGCCCTCGCACCCGACACAGCATCGTGTGGATTTGCTGTTCATCATGAGACTGGGATCCACATTCAAGATTTCCTGCTGCTTAACAGAGGGTTTTTTCTTGCCGCCATGATGGAGGGATCCATGATTGGCTATATGGATTCATGTTGGGTGTTGGATGTATATATCTGTATATATATGTATATGTGTATTTTACATGTATATATGTATCTATGCATATATGTGTATCCAAAAAATGAAGAGCTTTATGCTCTATTGTAAAGTGTCTTGAGATAACACTTGTTATGAATTGGCGCTATACAAATAAAGATTGATTGATTGATTGATTGATTGATTGATTGATTGATTGATTGATTGGTTGTTATGTTGTTTTCTTTCTACTCATTGTAACAAATTTTTTGTTGCTTCTATTCCTGCTATTATCCTGATCCTCACCGTTACACGTACCCGTACAGAAACTCCAGTGTGATTGTTCTTATTTTCTTTATTACAAGTATTATTTATGTATTTCTCTACATTGTGCAAATGTCTGTATGTATGTGGGTATGTGTGTATGGGTATATATCTGTGTGTACATAGGTATATATGTTTGTGTACATGTACATGAATGTATATGTATGTATGTATGTGTGTATGTATGTATGTTTGTATATGTATATGTTTGTATGTGTGGATGTATGTGTATACGTATGTATATATATATATGTGTATGTATGTATTTATATGTCTATGTGTGTATATATGGATATACATATATATATATAATTATATTTATTATTATTATTATTATTATTATTATTATTTTTACCATGGCTATTACTATTATTATTATGTGTGTGTATATATATATATATATATATATATATATATATATACATTTATATACACATACATACATATATATATATGTGTGTGTGTATATATATATATATATATATATACCTATATATATATATATATATATATATATATATATATATATATATATATATATATATATATATATATATATATATATATATATATATATATATATATATATATATATATATATATATATATATATA